>JAOPHQ010001461.1:0-150353 GCA_030340625.1 Merluccius polli
TAACTAGGGCTGCCCCTAGTCGGCTTAGTCGAATACGTTTTCATTAGTCGAGCAAAAAGTAAAACATAAAACAACAAGGCATGCATCACAAACCGAATAACATCCGTGTCGCAACAAGCCCTGATTTAACTCATCGCTGCAGGCATTCTGACCAATACACCTGGCAGGTATACACTAGGTAGGTAAACACCTGGGCAGGTAGACACCGCAAGACACACGGGACTCATACCGGTGATCGCGGCTTTAGTTCCCCGTGTCTGATTGCTGTAATTCGGAGTGTGAATATCGGTTGAATAATCTAATGTCTTTCTAACTAAAAAAACACTTTAGTATTTTTTAAAACGATAGTCGCACATCCAGTGGTGTAACTATGACAGTGCAACGGTAGCACCGGGCCAGACGCCGGGGGGGGGGGGGGGCATGAAGGAAGAAAAAAAAAAGGACTGGGGACCAAATGGCTCGGTTCGGTTGCGCTTGACTTTGAAATAAACAATCCCCCGCCCCCCCCCCCCGAACAATCGCGCACCATGCCCTGTCACACCAAAATTGTACCGGGGCGAAAATTGTACCGCCTACGATCCGCGTTCGAAACATTTACGTAATCGTTCGACGCAATTGTCCGTGCCAGGCAGGTTTCAAAAAACATTCGCGCTCATGTTGCCAAAGACGAAATAACATACCGTAATACAGATAGCACTTATTTTTTTACAAATTAGATAATAGATTATAGATAGATATATAGATAATAGCACTGAGTGTTTAACGTGTATCATATCTAGCTAGCTAGTGTGTTCATTTAATTTAGATAGATAAGATAATAGATAGATAGATAAGATTAGATAGATATAGATAATAGATAGATAGATAATAGATATTAGATAGATAATAGATAGTTAGATAGATAATAGATAGTTAGATAGATATAATAGTTAGATAAGATAGATAATAGATAGTTAGATAGATAATAGATAGATAGATAGATAGAGCAGACAGATTTTAGGTTTTTACTAACTGGTAAATGTGTTTTTGTTTTTATTCACGTTATCCCCATAACATTTAGCTATAACTGTTTAGAGAAATAGATAAATACATTGATAATATAAAATAAATAAGTTTATAATATATGTACAGAAAAGTAGATAACTTAAAATAATCTAATCTAAAAAAAAATATCCTTAATATAGTGTTTTTTTTGGCTAAACCTTACCATTAATTTGAGTAAGGTAAAGTTGAAAATGAAAACAAAACAAGCACAGTATGGGGAAATATATTTATTTAACAAAGTGGCAGATAATTTGTGATCTAAGAATAGGACATCTTTGTAATGAGGCTCGTTCTTATCTCATCTCAGGAGTTAAAGAAATATGAACGCTAGGGCATAAATGATTTTCTGAACCAGTCTGTCTTCTCTATGTATAATCTATTAACACTGTTTGCACTATTGTCCACTGCACTAACACAACATACTACCACTACCATTACACATAGCATCACTTAACCCTTTCAATCTCAGTCTCATTTAAATTAATCTAACACCAGGCCACATATGAATAACATTTAATTATTTGCCTCAGATATAACATTGACAACAAACTTATATGTAATGATCATGCTTCAATATAAAATGAAAAATGTGATAGTGCAGTTTCTTGATGCATGTCATTTATAAGCGCTGAGTGACAGGTCTAGCTTGTTCCAGGTTCAGGTTGATGCACCACACTTCCAGAAGATGCTGATTCTTGATGTCCCTGGTGTGTTCTTTGGCCTCTGCATGGTAAACTCTTCCTGTCACAATGTCTTTGAGATAAGGATAGACAAAGAAGGAAACAAAACCACAATGAAAAACAGAAATGGAATGGAAAAATGGTCTGTTTAGTAGTAAGCCCTCTCACCAACGTCAAGGTACAGACCTTTTTTTTTTAAGGCTGACTCAACTCAACTCAAATGCATTTATAGAACACATTTAAAAACAACAACTGTTGACCAAAGTGCTGTACAAAATTAACAAGCATTAAACATATTTTATTTATTCCAGAAATTAATCATTTATCAGGCTATATTATATTGTTTAGAAGATGCATTAAATATATACAATATCCATAACATACGAACAGCAATATTGACAGTAGAACTATTAAGGAAAATCTGAATGTTAACAAGAATCAAATAAGTCTCCAGCAAAGGGACACATACCTACCAGTCCTACAAAGACATAAGAAAAACTGAGCAGAATAGTTAGAATATGATTTGACAATTTGGACAAATGTATTCATAAATATTCTGTACATGGGAAAGACAGGACTGGTGAAAGGGCCTACCACACCTCCTGCAAGGGACCTGAGGTTCTTTTCCTTGCCGGATGGTCCGTCTGCAGAGGCAGTGCACATCCACATCAATGGCGAATGGCTCGGCAGTGGGGGACCTCATGGCTCTAGGAAGAGTTGCATTTCTCCAGCCTGAAAACAGGAAAAGAGGTGACTGCGCATTTGTCCTTGATGGTATTGGACTGTGGTGGGACCCTCACCGCTGCAGAGAGCAAAACTGTTGGCAATAGCAAACAGTCCACAATCTGAGCCACCTGCCTGCTGCTGTATGTCAGGCCACTGCAGTCGGACACTCTTCCCTGGAAAAGAAAGCAGACCTGTGACCTGTTCAATGAAGACCTCTGTCCTGGTGTGTCCTAGGGAGTCAAAAATGTTCACTGAACCTCCCCAGCAGCCAATGTCACTTACCGTAACCCAGTGATTTGCAGAAACATTAAGTATCTGTACAAACCCTTGTGCTGGCTTGGTCAAAGTGGACAGCAAGGCTAGGGAGTGGTGGCGTAGAGCCCGTTGATGTTAGGGTACTGAGCCTTAAGCAGGGCCTGAGCATGGTCCATAGCATGGTCACCAAACCAAGTACTTGGGTTGCTGAGCATGGCCCTGAAGTCCTCCACCCTTTTGCAGTGAAGCTGGACAAGCCTGGCTGGACACTAGTGATGACAACATCAAAGTCCTGAAACAAACAAAACAAACTTCTTACTCAAACATACATAGCAACAATGTGAGCATATAATTGATGAGCAACCAAAGTATTTAACTTGCAAAGCAAGGGAAGTTAAGACTACTCCAAGAAATATTTACCTCTAGTGGGTCCTCAACTCTGAGCTGAGCAGGTCATGATGATCAGAATCTGCTGGCTTGGACACAGTTTCCTTGATGGGCCAGGCAGCCTGGGATCCTAAAGGGGAAAGAATCACCTTATAAAAAAAGCTTCATTATCTCTCTCACACACACAGAGAGAGAGCAGAGCGAGAGCGAGAGAGCGAGAGAGCGAGAGAGAGAGTGAGAGAGAGAGAGAGACAATTAAAGAAAGGATATGTGTTAGAACTTGATGCTTTGATGTCTTAACCATTTTTTGGTATCTTAACCATTTACCTGTACAAAGTTGGCCAATCTGGGTCCCATTGTGGTTACCATGCCTTCCCACGCTTCCTCTCAGTCTTCTTCAGGACCTCCATGCCTGTGTTGATCCTGAAGCGCTTGGTCCCCTCTTGGTCCTCCTCTTATATGACTCCTTCTGTCTCTCCTGGGCCTTCTCTATGTTGGGCAGTCACCTGATGCAGGATAGTTAATCGATATATGAATATTCTACCCTCGCAATTGCCTTTCTGTGCAAGGCAACTAACTTAACTACTGGTGATGTCCTCAAATATAAAGCAAAAACATAAATAATGATAATAATATAAATAATTTGCTTCACATTTATAAAACACTCGCCTGTCATTGACCTTTCCATCGCTCTCAGCCCTTGCCTGGACGTATTCACATGTCCTCCCTTATCTGGAGAAGCAATGTCCACATCATCTGGAGAATCTCCAGTGGTTCTTAAGCAACATAGGAAAAAGAAAGCAAAGGACAAGCAATAAAAGTATGTTCCAATCAGCCTCATAGAAATTATTATTTTGACATATATACTCTTCATGTTGATTCCCCACTGTTAAGTCGTCTCCTCATACCATACAAAGTGTAACTTCCTCCCTGAAGAGTAAAAATGTTGATTTAGGAAATTGTTAATATGGTAATATTAAAAAGTCAACCACTACACACCTCTGAAAACAGACGTGGCTCCCGTCCTTACATCAGACGATAGGGCGAATACCTGGAAGAGGCTTGGACACAACAGTTATTTGAAAAAACAATTTCTTTTAATTTGTCTTCCCACCTCTCCTGTTGTCCATCAAGGGGTCTTGCCAATGGGACCTCTTCAGTGTCTGATTGGTCCTCTCATCCAATCCGTTGGTCTGTAAAAACAGCAAAGTACAAGCAAGGAGAATAGAGAATTGAAAGAGTGTCATAAATATGTATAAGTGAATAGTAACATTATTTAGAAGCGTATTGATCTTTCTTTTATGTCAGTTATATTTCTTATTACACAGCTTTGTTGAATACTATTCTGATGGTCAATTAGGGCATTCTACGGTCTGTTATTGTTAGACCACGTCCTGCTACACTGTCCAACACCCCCAACTAGTGGCCGATTGTCACCACTAATGATAAGTTCCCCAACACACCTGTTTCTAATCAGCAATCACCATTCCCTATTTAAGCCAGGGTTCTCCAGCCAGCCGATGCCAGTTCGTGCTACCCCACCTTGTTCCAGTGATCTGATTACCCGGCTGTTGCTGAACCCCGCCTGCCTGACTACCCGCCTGTTGCTTAACCCTGTTGCCGAACCCCGCCTGTTGCTGAACCCTGTTGCCGAACCCCGCCTGCCTGACTACCCGCCTGTTGCTGAACCCTGTTGCCGAACCCCGCCTGCCTGATCATATTCGCGTCGGGGTCCTGCATCACCCTGTTGGTTTATTTCTCAATAACGACCGTCTCACTGTACATTATCCCATACATAATATACACTATACCTGAGGATGGTATGCAGATGTGATTCGGTGCGTGACACCAAACTCCTCAAACAGGGACTTGTTTACCTGAATTAAGGAATTCAACAGTTATTAGGTTTCTTGTTGCCAGTGTTAATCAATCATTGTTAAATTACACATGTATAAATACTTCACCTTGTTCCAGAATTCACGACCCTGGTCTGTCAAGATGACCTCAGGAGCACCATGAGTGTAAAAAATGTCCATCAAAGCCTGTGGAACATCAAAAGAAACTGAATTCATTATCCAAACCCCCCCCCCCCCAAAAAAAAATAATTGTAAGCCAAACTTTTCTGTCAGTTTTAACAACATTCTGCATTCACAATATGTGACTACGCTGCAAATGTTGCTATGATTTAGACACCTGTGATGTGGCAGCTGCAGTCTTGTCCTTGATGGGCCTGGCCTCTACCCACTTGGTGAAGAAGTCAGTTGCTGTCAGACAGAAGTGGTTCCCATTCTTTGAGGCTTTGAATGGTCCAATTAGGTCAACACCTAGAGTAGGGACAGAAATAAACACATGCCAAATTGTACTCAGTACCTGCCCAAAGGCCATGATGTTATAGAGATAGAAAAGGCAATACAGTACATTAAGAAAATAATACAAATTAAACTATGACTTCGAGAGTGTGGAGGGTGTATGTGGAGTGTGTGCTGTTGATATCTGGTTTACAGCCTCACCTGGCCTGAGTCAGGCTGATTGGGACTCTGGCTGGGTGGGGCTGCACACTTATCATGGCACCCAGGATAAACCAGCCATCAACACACACTCGGGGAGGAGCACCGTCATGACAGTTGTACCATCAGCTTGGCGAATGCCACCAGCCTTAATCTCCCAATAAACAACTTGCAACTACCATCTACCCGTGTCCTGTGTCGGAGGGCCCCAAGAGAAGCCACTTAGGTGGCGTGTGGTGAGGGCCAACCCTGCCACAGAGAGGTTGTAGCCGTTTCACAGAACCCAAAAGCAAGATATCTCACCAATCATATGCCATGGTGACTTTGGTTTGATGGGCTTCAACTCCGGTGCCTCCGTTTTCACTTGCTCAAACCTCTGGCATGACATACAGGTTTTCACCTTTACAACACAAGGAGATTTAACACAACATATTTAATAATATGCTCTGGAGTAGAGGCGATTTTCTTTGTGTGTCACAGTAGTTTGAATGAACAATTACTTATATAAGGCAATCACTATAAATTATTCTTTAAATCTCATGTGCATGCGGCATCAGCGTATCACAGGACATATTGGAGCTGATCTGGATCAAACACAACTTAAACAAATTGATCACTTGCCCAGTCCTGAGCATCTCTGGTAATGGTCTTCCAGTAGAAGGGTTGGTTGACCTTCTCCTGCATCCTCTTGGCTCCAAAGTGGCCAGCATGGACTTCTGCCAGGACCTCATCCTTCTCTTTCTCAGTGAGGATCACCCTCCTCATTGAAAGGCCATTCTCCCCAAGGTAGTACATATGATTTCCTAGAAAGAGGGATTGAACATACATCAGCACTGCATCAGCTGTAGATTGCTTATGATTTAATTCAGTTTCCTTTGCAGGGCCTACTAATTTGTGAAAATGGAAGATGAATTAAGATGGACTGCATAAAATGTTATTTAATTACAGAATACCTTTAAGAGTGAATTTTTTTTGCATCCCTCCGGATCTGCCGTTTCTCCGTGAGAGAGAGCCCTGCTTCATACACCTGAGACGACAGATACAAGAAAATAGAATTAAGTGACACCATTTTCAATCAACAAGAAAAACCTATAAACCTAAAATCTATCTATCTGTCTGCTTACCTATCCTATCTATCTATCTAAATTAAATTAACACAAGCTAGCTGGATAGACTACGATACACGTTAAACACTCTAAATGCGATTAAACAATGAAATACAATACAAATATAAAGTTAGCAACGCTAATAAATGTAATTTAAATTAAATGAACACAAGCTAGCTAGCTAGACTACGATACACGTTAAACACTCTAAATGCGATTAAACAATTAAATACAATACAAATATAAAGTTAGCAACGCTAATAAATGTAATTTGTAAAATAAGTGTTATCTGTTCCAGTGATCAGCGCTCAATGAATGAGCGCGAATGTTCGCGAATGTTTACAGTGTGCGCACCCACCTTCCTACGTCATCGTTCGACGCGTACGTCTGTTGCCGGGCAGGTTTGGAATGTTGGAACCTGGATTACGTAGGCGGTACAATTTTCGCCCCCGGTACAAATTTGGTGTGACACCCCCGTCAACAATCGCGCAGCAGGACCCCCCCCGTCAACAATCGCGCAGCACCCCCCGTCAACAATCGCGGGGGCACAAAAACATTATTTGCACCGGGGCCTATCACCATGATGTTACGCCACTGCGCACATCCCTAGTAACTACGCCCCCTAGTAACTACACCCTCCCGGACTCCGCTATTAACATGAAGGAGCAGCACATCCACATGCACCGGACACCAAAATACAAACAAACATGCTTTCCATTTGATTGCTTTTAAATAAAGTTATATATATATATATATATATATATATATATATATATATATATATATATATATATATATATATTATATATATAACTTTATTTAAAAGCAATCAAATGGAAAGCATGTTTGTTTGTATTTTGGTGTCCGGTGCATGTGGATGTGCTGCTCCTTCATGTTAATAGCGGAGTCCGGGAGGGTGTAGTTACTAGGGGGCGTAGTTACTAGGGATGTGCGCAGTGGCGTAACATCATGGTGATAGGCCCCGGTGCAAATAATGTTTTTGTGCCCCCGCGATTGTTGACGGGGGGTGCTGCGCGATTGTTGACGGGGGGGGGTCCTGCTGCGCGATTGTTGACGGGGGTGTCACACCAAATTTGTACCGGGGGCGAAAATTGTACCGCCTACGTAATCCAGGTTCCAACATTCCAAACCTGCCCGGCAACAGACGTACGCGTCGAACGATGACGTAGGAAGGTGGGTGCGCACACTGTAAACATTCGCGAACATTCGCGCTCATTCATTGAGCGCTGATCACTGGAACAGATAACACTTATTTTACAAATTACATTTATTAGCGTTGCTAACTTTATATTTGTATTGTATTTAATTGTTTAATCGCATTTAGAGTGTTTAACGTGTATCGTAGTCTAGCTAGCTAGCTTGTGTTCATTTAATTTAAATTACATTTATTAGCGTTGCTAACTTTATATTTGTATTGTATTTCATTGTTTAATCGCATTTAGAGTGTTTAACGTGTATCGTAGTCTATCCAGCTAGCTTGTGTTAATTTAATTTAGATAGATAGATAGGATAGGTAAGCAGACAGATAGATAGATTTTAGGTTTATAGGTTTTTCTTGTTGATTGAAAATGGTGTCACTTAATTCTATTTTCTTGTATCTGTCGTCTCAGGTGTATGAAGCAGGGCTCTCTCTCACGGAGAAACGGCAGATCCGGAGGGATGCAAAAAAATTCACTCTTAAAGGTATTCTGTAATTAAATAACATTTTATGCAGTCCATCTTAATTCATCTTCCATTTTCACAAATTAGTAGGCCCTGCAAAGGAAACTGAATTAAATCATAAGCAATCTACAGCTGATGCAGTGCTGATGTATGTTCAATCCCTCTTTCTAGGAAATCATATGTACTACCTTGGGGAGAATGGCCTTTCAATGAGGAGGGTGATCCTCACTGAGAAAGAGAAGGATGAGGTCCTGGCAGAAGTCCATGCTGGCCACTTTGGAGCCAAGAGGATGCAGGAGAAGGTCAACCAACCCTTCTACTGGAAGACCATTACCAGAGATGCTCAGGACTGGGCAAGTGATCAATTTGTTTAAGTTGTGTTTGATCCAGATCAGCTCCAATATGTCCTGTGATACGCTGATGCCGCATGCACATGAGATTTAAAGAATAATTTATAGTGATTGCCTTATATAAGTAATTGTTCATTCAAACTACTGTGACACACAAAGAAAATCGCCTCTACTCCAGAGCATATTATTAAATATGTTGTGTTAAATCTCCTTGTGTTGTAAAGGTGAAAACCTGTATGTCATGCCAGAGGTTTGAGCAAGTGAAAACGGAGGCACCGGAGTTGAAGCCCATCAAACCAAAGTCACCATGGCATATGATTGGTGAGATATCTTGCTTTTGGGTTCTGTGAAACGGCTACAACCTCTCTGTGGCAGGGTTGGCCCTCACCACACGCCACCTAAGTGGCTTCTCTTGGGGCCCTCCGACACAGGACACGGGTAGATGGTAGTTGCAAGTTGTTTATTGGGAGATTAAGGCTGGTGGCATTCGCCAAGCTGATGGTACAACTGTCATGACGGTGCTCCTCCCCGAGTGTGTGTTGATGGCTGGTTTATCCTGGGTGCCATGATAAGTGTGCAGCCCCACCCAGCCAGAGTCCAATCAGCCTGACTCAGGCCAGGTGAGGCTGTAAACCAGATATCAACAGCACACACTCCACATACACCCTCCACACTCTCGAAGTCATAGTTTAATTTGTATTATTTTCTTAATGTACTGTATTGCCTTTTCTATCTCTATAACATCATGGCCTTTGGGCAGGTACTGAGTACAATTTGGCATGTGTTTATTTCTGTCCCTACTCTAGGTGTTGACCTAATTGGACCATTCAAAGCCTCAAAGAATGGGAACCACTTCTGTCTGACAGCAACTGACTTCTTCACCAAGTGGGTAGAGGCCAGGCCCATCAAGGACAAGACTGCAGCTGCCACATCACAGGTGTCTAAATCATAGCAACATTTGCAGCGTAGTCACATATTGTGAATGCAGAATGTTGTTAAAACTGACAGAAAAGTTTGGCTTACAATTTTTTTTTTTTGGGGGGGGGGGGGGGGTTTGGATAATGAATTCAGTTTCTTTTGATGTTCCACAGGCTTTGATGGACATTTTTTACACTCATGGTGCTCCTGAGGTCATCTTGACAGACCAGGGTCGTGAATTCTGGAACAAGGTGAAGTATTTATACATGTGTAATTTAACAATGATTGATTAACACTGGCAACAAGAAACCTAATAACTGTTGAATTCCTTAATTCAGGTAAACAAGTCCCTGTTTGAGGAGTTTGGTGTCACGCACCGAATCACATCTGCATACCATCCTCAGGTATAGTGTATATTATGTATGGGATAATGTACAGTGAGACGGTCGTTATTGAGAAATAAACCAACAGGGTGATGCAGGACCCCGACGCGAATATGATCAGGCAGGCGGGGTTCGGCAACAGGGTTCAGCAACAGGCGGGTAGTCAGGCAGGCGGGGTTCGGCAACAGGGTTCAGCAACAGGCGGGGTTCGGCAACAGGGTTAAGCAACAGGCGGGTAGTCAGGCAGGCGGGGTTCAGCAACAGCCGGGTAATCAGATCACTGGAACAAGGTGGGGTAGCACGAACTGGCATCGGCTGGCTGGAGAACCCTGGCTTAAATAGGGAATGGTGATTGCTGATTAGAAACAGGTGTGTTGGGGAACTGATCATTAGTGGTGACAATCGGCCACTAGTTGGGGGTGTTGGACAGTGTAGCAGGACGTGGTCTAACAATAACAGACCGTAGAATGCCCTAATTGACCATCAGAATAGTATTCAACAAAGCTGTGTAATAAAGAAATATAACTGACATAAAAGAAAGATCAATACGCTTCTAAATAATGTTACTATTCACTTATACATATTTATGACACTCTTTCAATTCTCTATTCTCCTTGCTTGTACTTTGCTGTTTTTACAGACCAACGGATTGGATGAGAGGACCAATCAGACACTGAAGAGGTCCATTGGCAAGACCCTTGATGGACAACAGGAGAGGTGGGAAGACAAATTAAAAGAAATTGTTTTTTCAAATAACTGTTGTGTCCAAGCCTCTTCCAGGTATTCGCCCTATCGTCTGATGTATGGACGGGAGCCACGTCTGTTTTCAGAGGTGTGTAGTGGTTGACTTTTTAATATTACCATATTAACAATTTCTAAATCAACATTTTTACTCTTCAGGGAGGAAGTTACACTTTGTATGGTATGAGGAGACGACTTAACAGTGGGGAATCAACATGAAGAGTATATATGTCAAAATAATAATTTCTATGAGGCTGATTGGAACATACTTTTATTGCTTGTCCTTTGCCTTTCTTTTTCCTATGTTGCTTAAGACCACTGGAGATCTTCCAGATGATGTGGACATTGCTTCTCCAGATAAGGAGGACATTGAGAATACGTCCAGGCAAGGGCTGAGAGCGATGGAAAGGTCAATGACAAGGCGAGTGTTTTATAAATGTGAAGCAAATTATTTATATTATTATCATTATTTATGTTTTTGCTTTATATTTGAGGACATCACCAGTAGTTAAGTTAGTTGCCTTGCACAGAAAGGCAATTGCGAGGGTAGAATATTCATATATCGATTAACTATCCTGCATCAGGTGACTGCCAACATAGAGAAGGCCCAGGAGAGACAGAAGGAGTCATATAAGAGGAGGACCAAGAGGGGGACCAAGCGCTTCAGGATCACACCAGGCATGGAGGTCCTGAAGAAGAATGAGAGGAAGCGTGGAAGGCATGGTAACACAATGGACCCAGATTGGCCAACTTTGTACAGGTAAATGGTTAAGATACCAAAAAATGGTTAAGACATCAAAGGCATCAAGTTCTAACACATATCCTTTCTTTAATTGTCTCTCTCTCTCTCTCACTCTCTCTCTCGCTCTCTCGCTCTCTCGCTCTCGCTCTCTCTCTCTCTGTGTGTGTGAGAGAGATAATGAAGCTTTTTTTATAAGGTGATTCTTTCCCCTTTAGGATCCCAGGCTGCCTGGCCCATCAAGGAAACTGTGTCCAAGCCAGCAGATTCAGATCATCATGACCTGCTCAGCTCAGAGTTGGAGGACCCACTAGAGGTAAATATTTCTTGGAGTAGTCTTAACTTCACTTGCTTTGCAAGTTAAATACTTTGGTTGCTCATCAATTATATGCTCACATTGTTGCTATGAGTATGTATGAGTAAGAAGTTTGTTTTGTTTGTTTCAGGACTTTGATGTTGTCATCACTAGTGTCCAGCCAGGCTTGTCCAGCTTCACTGAGCAAAAGGGTGGAGGACTTCAGGGCCATGCTCAGCAACCCAAGTACTTGGTTGAGTGACCATGCTATGGACCATGCTCAGGCCCTGCTTAAGGCTCAGTACCCTAACATCAACGGGCTCTACGCCACCACCTCCCTAGCCTTGCTGTCCACTTTGACCAAGCCAGCACAAGGGTTTGTACAGATACTTAATGTTTCTGCAAATCACTGGGTTACGGTAAGTGACATTGGCTGCTGGGGAGGTTCAGTGAACATTTTTGACTCCCTAGGACACACCAGGACAGAGGTCTTCATTGAACAGGTCACAGGTCTGCTTTCTTTTCCAGGGAAGAGTGTCCGACTGCAGTGGCCTGACATACAGCAGCAGGCAGGTGGCTCAGATTGTGGACTGTTTGCTATTGCCAACAGTTTTGCTCTCTGCAGCGGTGAGGGTCCCACCACAGTCCAATACCATCAAGGACAAATGCGCAGTCACCTCTTTTCCTGTTTTCAGGCTGGAGAAATGCAACTCTTCCCTAGAGCCATGAGGTCCCCCACTGCCGAGCCATTCGCCATTGATGTGGATGTGCACTGCCTCTGCAGACGGACCATCCGGCAAGGAAAAGAACCTCAGGTCCCTTGCAGGAGGTGTGGTAGGCCCTTTCACCAGTCCTGTCTTTCCCATGTACAGAATATTTATGAATACATTTGTCCAAATTGTCAAATCATATTCTAACTATTCTGCTCAGTTTTTCTTATGTCTTTGTAGGACTGGTAGGTATGTGTCCCTTTGCTGGAGACTTATTTGATTCTTGTTAACATTCAGATTTTCCGTAATAGTTCTACTGTCAATATTGCTGTTCGTATGTTATGGATATTGTATATATTTAATGCATCTTCTAAACAATATAATATAGCCTGATAAATGATTAATTTCTGGAATAAATAAAATATGTTTAATGCTTGTTAATTTTGTACAGCACTTTGGTCAACAGTTGTTGTTTTTAAATGTGTTCTATAAATGCATTTGAGTTGAGTTGAGTCAGCCTTAAAAAAAAAAAGGTCTGTACCTTGACGTTGGTGAGAGGGCTTACTACTAAAACAGACCATTTTTCCATTCCATTTCTGTTTTTCATTGTGGTTTTGTTTCCTTCTTTGTCTATCCTTATCTCAAAGACATTGTGACAGGAAGAGTTTACCATGCAGAGGCCAAAGAACACACCAGGGACATCAAGAATCAGCATCTTCTGGAAGTGTGGTGCATCAACCTGAACCTGGAACAAGCTAGACCTGTCACTCAGCGCTTATAAATGACATGCATCAAGAAACTGCACTATCACATTTTTCATTTTATATTGAAGCATGATCATTACATATAAGTTTGTTGTCAATGTTATATCTGAGGCAAATAATTAAATGTTATTCATATGTGGCCTGGTGTTAGATTAATTTAAATGAGACTGAGATTGAAAGGGTTAAGTGATGCTATGTGTAATGGTAGTGGTAGTATGTTGTGTTAGTGCAGTGGACAATAGTGCAAACAGTGTTAATAGATTATACATAGAGAAGACAGACTGGTTCAGAAAATCATTTATGCCCTAGCGTTCATATTTCTTTAACTCCTGAGATGAGATAAGAACGAGCCTCATTACAAAGATGTCCTATTCTTAGATCACAAATTATCTGCCACTTTGTTAAATAAATATATTTCCCCATACTGTGCTTGTTTTGTTTTCATTTTCAACTTTACCTTACTCAAATTAATGGTAAGGTTTAGCCCAAAAAAAACACTATATTAAGGATATTTTTTTATAGATTAGATTATTTTAAGTTATCTACTTTTCTGTACATATATTATAAACTTATTTATTTATATTATCAATGTATTTATTTATTTCTCTAAACAGTTATAGCTAAATGTTATGGGGATAACGTGAATAAAAACAAAAACACATTTACCAGTTAGTAAAAACCTAAAATCTGTCTGCTTCTATCTATCTATCTATCTATTATCTATCTAACTATCTATTATCTATCTATCTAACTATTATCTATCTATCTAACTATCTATTATCTATCTAACTATCTATTATCTATCTAACTATCTATTATCTATCTATCTATTATCTATCATCTATCTAACTCTTATCTATCTATCTATTATCTATCTATCTAAATTAAATGAACACAAGCTAGCTAGCTAGACTATGATACACGTTAAACACTCAGTTTGCTATTATCTATATATCTATCTATAATCTATCTATCTAATTTGTAAAAAAATAAGTGCTATCTGTATTACGGTATGTTATTTCGTCTTTGGCAACATGAGCGCGAATGTTTTTTGAAACCTGCCTGGCAACGGACAATTGCGTCGAACGATTACGTAATGTTTCGAACGCGGATTACGTAGGCGGTACAATTTTCGCCCCCGGTACAATTTTGGTGTGACAGGGGCATGGTGCGCGATTGTTCGGGGGGGGGGGGGGGGGCGGGGGGATTGTTTATTTTCAAAGTCAAGCGCAACCCGAACCGAGCCATTTGGTCCCAGTCCTTTTTTTTTTCTTCCTTCATGCCCCCCCCCCCCCCCCCGGCGTCTGGGCCCCCGGTGCAAGCACCGGTTGCACTGTCGATAGTTACACCACTGGATGTGCGACTATCGTTTTAAAAAATACTAAAGTGTTTTTTTAGTTAGAAAGACATTAGATATTCAACCGATATTCACACTCCGAATTACAGCGAATCAGACACGGGGAACTAAAGCCGCGATCACCGGTATGAGTCCCGTGTGTCTTGCGGTGTCTACCTGCCCAGGTGTTTACCTACCTAGGTGTATACCTGCCCAGGTGTATTGGTCAGAATGCCTGCAGCGATGAGTTAAATCAGGGCTTGTTGCGACCACGGATGTATTCGGTTTGTGATGCTCATGCCTTGTTGTTTTTATGTTTTACTTTTTGCTCGACTAATGAAAACGTATTCGACTAAGCCGACTAGGGGGCAGCCCTAGTTAACTTACAGCACTTTATATGGACCATTAGTTATATTTTCTATTTATTTACAGAGCAATCCCTGCAAAGTTTTTAGGTAATAACTATAGAAGAGACTATAGGATTAGTGTGTGTCGGACGAGGGGGGCGTGGCATCATGATGGTGGCTGTCCATCGTGATGTCAGTCAGCCGTCATCGTCCATCGGCACAACCCTACTGGTGATGATTGTGCATTTGTGTCTGTGTGCGGCTGGCATGCCTACACTGTGTCGGGGCCGTTGTGTGCGCTGTCGGTTGTAGCTTTTTGCCTTTTGTAGTTGCTAACGAGGAAAGTGCGCGTGTGTGTGTACCTTGGTGCTGTTTGTTTTGTAATATACATGTTTGTATTGATTATTAGATTAAACATATGACCTTAGCTAAATCCCCCCATGGACACTGTTAAAGACACTATTAAAGAAACAGCCGTATAACGGTTTGTTTATAACGGTTGGCTTATCGTCCCTTTAACATACACTCAAGCTGAGGCTTCTCTGATTTCTTCATGGACCTGTGGCACAATGCTCTGACAATCACCGCCGATGTTCCCTTATCTTTGCTAGACACTAAATAATGGACACACGTTAGTACAGTTAGTACAACAACGGACAGTTAGTGTTTCAAATACAGATGATGTCGCTAACTAATGTTGACTAAAAAGCCGGTAGCCTATGTTACCTACCCTCAAAGTTTTGCAAATAACTCGAAATATAAAGCTTAAATTAGGGATGTCCGATATTATCGGCCCACCGATATTATCGGCCGATATTGGCATAAAAAATCAATAGGCCTATCGGAAAATATCGGTATCGTTTTTTTAACCGATACCGAAATCGATTTTGAAATAATTTCAGACATCTGTTATGTTTCAAGTGAGGACGTGGTTTGATGACATCATCAAACGCGCCGCGCCGTCTCAATAACAAGCCTGGGCATGTGTGGCCGTGTAGCGGGACGCTAGTTGTAGCTGTAGTTATGTCGGTGGTTTGGAATTATTTCAAAGTTTCTACGTTGAATAGTAAAATAGGGGTCAGCGCAACATACTAACGCATTCTGCGAAACAGTCTCATCACAACCGGTTCAGGTCCGCTGTACCGCGCTCACATTATTTTAGACACACGCTAGCTTTTACCGCTGTTTTAAAAAAAAATTGTATTTATTAATCCACACTTCCAGACCGTCACCGGGGCTTCAGAGTAATGTGTCCGAAGAGAGTAGCCCTCTCCCGGACACACACGCTAGCTTTTACCGCTGTTTTATTTTATTTTTTTAATCCGCACTTCCAGACCGTCACCGGGGCTTCACACGCTAGCTTTTACCGCTGTTTTGTTTTTATTTATTAATCCACACTTCCGCTCGGCATAAAGCCTATTGCAATGAGTGTAAAGCGGAGGTTTCACGTGGCCGCATATATCGGTATCGGTATCGGTTGATATCGGTATCGGAAATTAAGAGTTGAACAATATCGGTTATCGGTAAAAAAGCCAATATCGGACATCCCTAGCTTAAATCCTTTTTCCCGCTTGCATGTAGGTGCAAGGGAACTAGCACCAACAATGCGGTGAACATCGTTTGTTAATTGTAGGTAGGTCTTGGAGACATCTAGAAAAGCCAGACATTTTTACTCTATGGACGGAGTCAGTAAGTAAACCGGAAACTAGAATGCCGATATCGGCATTTGACTTCCGGTTTCTTGTGCACAGAGCCTATTAGACATAAGTGACACCTTTTATTATCAGTGCGACATGTTTAACTGGAATACATTTTTATTTTTATTTGAAAAGAAGCTGTGAGCTCAATTCCCTAGCAGGTGAACTGGGGTGTTGTATATAAAAAATATATGTATATTTTTAATAAATATCAGTGTATATATATATAATATATGTATGTACTAACGCTATTTACACGTGCTGACGTGTTTCCCGCGATACACACTAGCGGTGAAAAGTTGTAGATTATTTTCATTATTTCTCAGTTTATGGATAATAGTGACGTATAAGTGACGTCGAGATTGTGCGCGTGCGCGCTCCAGCTGAGGTAGTTTTTTACTTCCTATCCAGAGGGCTTATAACTGGGAGCAGCCAGAGGCATGTCCCCCAGCTGATATGAACGTCCTAGTGGTGAAGGTCCTGGGCTTGGTGGCCGTGGTCACCCTCATGCTGGCCGGGATGCTGGTTCCAGTCCGCCTGCTGCTCGCTCTCTCGCTCTCTCTCTCTCTCTCTCTCGGGCAAAATGGCGGCGCGCAGAGTCGCAGCGGCTAGGAGCTCTCACATTGGGCATACGTTTTTCGTTGTCTTGGTAGCACTTTGTATTATTGCACACAGTTTTCAACTGGAGACACATACATACAACCGCCACAAACTATTAGAACTTAATAACGGAGCAGTACACCATCTTCCAGTGGATATATTCATCCCCCCCGAGATCGCCAGTTCAACACCCGGGACTCCCGAGGCTGCGAGACGGAGGAGGAGACGCTGCGAGCGCCGACAGAAGAGAGGCAAGCGTGGGGGAGTGTGGTCCAGGCTAAGGGCCAATCCGTTCAAAACACCGCTTCCCACCATCTTCTTATCGAATGCATGCTCAATCCGGAATCCTACCCATGATGTCAGACTCTGCCTGCGCAACATCAACCCCAGGAAAGCAGCGGGACCAGATGGAGTACAGGGGCGAGTGCTCAAAGACTGTGCAGCCGAGCTAACACCGGTCTTCACTACCATCTTCAACCTGTCTCTGGCGACTTCAAGGCTCCCTGCATGCTTTAAATCAGCCACAATAGTTCCAGTCCCCAAGCAGTCTAAGGTCACAAGCCTGAATGACTACAGGCCAGTGGCACTCACCCCCATTGCTGCAAAATGTTTAGAGAGACTGGTCATCACACACATAAAAGCTGCCATACCGCCCTCACTAGATCAATACCAATTTGCATACAGGAAGAACAGGTCACACACTCTGCTAGAACACCTAGAGCACAGGAGCACATATGCAAGGCTTCTCTTTGTCGATTTTAGCTCAGCATTCAACACAATATTGTCAAACAAACTACATGGACTTGGACTCAGCACCACATTATGCAACTGGATACTGGACTTTCTAACAAACCGCACACAATACGTAAGGGTAGGCAAGCACACGTCCTCCACTTTGACCATCAACACCGGGGCCCCCCAGGGTTGTGTGCTTAGCCCACTTCTCTACACACTTTTCACATATGACTGCAGCTCTTCCTCCCCATCCACCCATGTAATAAAATTTGCAGATGACACAACAGTGCTCGGCCTCATCACTGGGAATGATGAGACTGCATATAGGCGAGAAGTCCAACTGCTGACAGCATGGTGCAGCAGCAACAACCTGGCTCTCTACAAGGAAGTGATTGTGGATTTCCATAAGACTGGACAACTGAGCCACTCCTCATTGGAAATGAGGTGGTGGAGAGGGTCTCTAGTTTTAAGTTTTTAGGTGTGACTGTGTCGGAGGACCTGTCATGGGGGAGAAACAAAGCCTCTGCCACAGCGAAGGCCCAACAACGCCTCTACTTCCTCAGGAAGCTGAGATGGTCGAGACTGCCCCAGAGACTCATGGTCAACTTCTACCACTGTGCAGTGGAGAGTGTGCTGACCTATGGGTTACTGGTGTGGTTTTCCGGCTGCACCAGCACAGAGAAGGAGGCCATACACAGAGTGGTGAGAGCCGCAGGGAAGATCATTGGGGTCATCCTTCCAGACATCACGACTGTGTATACCTCCCGCTGCATGTGCCGAGTGGAAAACATCCTCCAGGACCATCTACACCCAGCACATCACCTTTTTCAACTATTGCCCTCTGGGAGAAGATATAGGTCCATCAGGGCCGAAACTAGCAGGCTGGCCAACAGTCTATACCCCCATGCAGTCAGGCTGCTAAATGGACAGTCTGCCCCCCCCCCCCCACTCCCCATTGGACACTCTGTGACATAATTGCCTCCAATACACCTCCATAACTATGACCTGGACTTTGCATTGCTGCAAAACACCCAACAACCCCACCCCCAGCAGATGTATCTATCTTTATTTATTGCACTAAGCACTTTATTAGTTATGGGGAGTCTATGGGGTATTTATTAGTAGTTATGTGTAAAGTACTGGGTGACTGATTAAACGGATTCATGGAGATTCAATTATGTATAGATGTATGAATTGGTGGACAACGAAAACTACATGCCTGTGTGTTTTGCTCCAACAACATTTCGTTGTTACCTGTAACAATGACAATAAATGAACTGAACTGAACTCTCTCTCTCTCTCTCACTCTCACTCACTCGCACTCATATATCTGGGTAACCTGTCCTGTCTCCCTCACCGGGGTTACACCTGGTCTTGCCGGGGAAGGACTGCCCGCACATGGACCTACTGGTAACTGTTGAGGATGCTGTGGTGGGTCCTTCACTAACTGCGAGGAACCTCAGCGTCATACTGGACAACCAACTGCGCTGCACAGCCAACGTCACCGCGGTGACTCGATCCTGCAGATTTGCTCTCTACAACATCCGCAGGATCCAACCCTTCCTCACGAGGGAAGCAGCGCAGCTCTTGGTCCAAGCACTCATCATCTCCCGCCTCGACTACTGCAACTCGCTCCTGGCTGGACTCCCTGCCTCTGCGATCAAGCCTTTGTAGCGCATCCAGAACACAGCAGCATGACTCGTGTTCAACCTGCTGAAGTTCTCCCACGTGACCCCTCTCTTCCGCGACCTCTACTGGCTCCCTGTTGCAGCTCGTATCAAATTCAAGACGATGGTACTGACCTACAAGGCTGTCAACGAACCGCCCGACCTACCTCCAGGCACTAGTCCGAACCCACGCCCCGGCTAGAACCCTCGCGCAACTACCTCGGCCCGCCGGCTGGTACCGCCATCCCTGAGAGCAAGCAAAGGTTGCACAGCCAAGTCACAACTCTTGTCTGTCTTGGGCGCCACTATGGTGGAACGACCTCCCTGCTGACGTGAGGACTACAGAGTCGATCACTTGCTTCCGCAAGAGACTCAAGACCCACCTGTTCAGAGACCCCGCTTAGCATCCTTCTTCTACTACCCCCCCCCCCCCCCCCCCCCCCCCCCCCCCCCTAATAAAAAATCAAAAACTTTGCAATCATTCTATGTTTGTATGTCCTGGCTCTTACTTTGATATTCTGCGTTTAGTATTTTCGCACTTATCTCCTTTGTAGTCTAGCAATCGGTTAACTTAGCAATTAGGTGTGCTTGAAACTCGTTCTTGTGAAATCCTTACTGATAGCGGTTTACTGTTGCACTTTCTCCTAACAAATGTACTTATTGTAAGTCACTTTAGACAAAAGCATCTGCTAAATGCCCTAAATGTAAATGTCCTCTCTCTCACCAGGGTTACACCTGTCCTCTCTCTCAACTGGGTAACCTGTCCTCGCTCTCTCACTTGGGTTACACCTGTCCTCTCTCTCTCTCACCGGGGTTACACCTGTCCTCTCTCTCTCTCTCACCTGGATTACACCTGTCCTCTCTCTCTCCCCTGGGTTACACCTGTCCCCTCTCTCTCTCTCACCTGGGTTACACTTGTCCTCTCTCTCTCTCCCCTGGGTTACACCTGTCCCCTCTCTCTCTCACCTGGGTTACACCTGTCCCCTCTCTCTCTCTCACCTGGGTTACACCTGTCCCCTCTCTCTCACCTGGGTTGCCTGTCTTCTCAGATCTGGACCAGATCCAGGGTCCAAAATTAACTTCTTACCAGAGTGGTAAAAAGCCAGAGTATAAAAAGAGTATAAAAATTTGACGGCTAAGCAATTGTTTTAATATGTAACCTGAATTGTTTTACCTGCCAAATGGTCAAATTCATCAGCCATTAGCTGGTGGCAGATGTTCATTTTGGACCCTGACAGGGTCCGATCCAAAAGTCAGTTAATAATATGTATAATATGTATGTAATATCTATATATTTATAATATATATAATGAAGGAATAGAAACATTAAGACTAGTGCTTTGAATTTGATGGCTTTGACCACAGGTAGGGGAGGTGTCTGATGTGTGTGTTGTGGCTGCAGGCCTGCAGGTGTTGGGGTCTGTGAAGGTGGTGTTGGACTTCCCCCTGGCGGAGACAGTGATGGTGCTGGGCTTCATTTTCAGCATGCTGGTGGAGCAGCTGGTGCTGACCTTCCGGAAGGAGCAGCCGTCCTTCATCGCCCTCGAAACCTTCAGTGGCGGCGACTCGGAGGCCGGCAGCGACTCTGGGTACGACACACCCTTCATTGCCACGTCACGCCCCCCCGCTCGAGGCCACTGCCACACCCACCTCAGCCCCTCGGACACGGCAGGCGGCCTGCGGCTGCTGGGCTTGGTGCTGGCGCTGTCGGCCCACTCTGTGCTGGAGGGCGTGGCCTTGGGTCTGCAGGAGGATGCGGCGCGGCTGGGCAGCATGCTGCTGGGCGTCGGCGTCCACGAGACCCTAGCCGCGGGGGCGCTGGGGGACAGCGTGGCCCGGGCAGCTCTATCCATGAGGGACGCGCTGAAGGTGGCACTCCCCGTCAGCCTGATGATCCCGCTGGGGGCGGCGGTGGGCGTGGCCGTCCAGACCACTGAGAGCCTGGCGTGGGCCGTGGCAGCCCTGTTTGTTACCTTCTTGGAGATCCTGCCGGGGGAGCTGCAGGACAGGCAGGATGGCTTCCTTAAGGTCCTCTTCCTGCTGCTGGGCTACGGGCTGCTGGCCGGCCTCGTCATCAGGTAGTGACGTCATCACATTCAGCATGACATAACAATGACATTACAATAACATGACTCTGCTGGACTCTGTGTTTGGGTCCAAGAAGGAAGCAACCAAAAGACATTTTCAGAGACAAAATAAAATAAAATAATATATAGTAATAAATAGATAAAATAACCATGGTGATGAGGATTACCATGGTGTATATGTAGCTCTGAGAGTATATGTAGTTATATACAAGTATAGTGTTGCTCTATACAAGTAAAGTGTTATAGAAGTATAGTGTTGCTCTATATACTGATATATAGTGTTGCTCAATATAAGTAGGGTTGCTCTATATAATGATATAGTGTGTCTATAAGTATAGCGTTGCTCTATATGGAGGGCGTATGAGTTATGCTGCATAGTTGTCCTTGATCTTGAGGATACTTGAATGTTTAGGATCATGAATGTAAATGTGGTGAAGTAGCCTTTCAGGGTTCTGTTCCTTGTATCTTTTAAAGAGGGATGTATTGGTGCATTTATATAATAAACTTCTACTGTATAATTCTGTGAACCTTTTTTGCTTCACTAAAATCTGATACTACCCAAACAGGCTGTAAACCAAGCTGTAATCATGCTGTAACCAGGCTATAACCAGGCTGTAAACCAATCTGTAAACTAGGCTGTAATGAAGGTACCTGTAGCCTGCAGAAAAGCGGTCGGGATTAACCCAGTGACCTCCATGCTGGAGCCTCTACGCTAGCTGCTGCTTCCTGATCGCTAAGTAGGTCATTAGCACGTCACCTGCTACATCCAGCAGGCCATTAGCACGTCACCTGCTACATCCAGCAGGTCATTAGCATGTCACCTGCTACATCCAGCAGGTCATTAGCACATGACCTGCTACATCCAGCCTCTACACCGGCATTTCTTAAGCTTTGTGTCTTTTGGATCCCAAGCTGAAAAGATGATGGAGCCCCTGACCTTCAGTGGAAATGAAGAGGTAACACCCACATCATATCTGAAGTAAGAACGTAGTCCTGGTCCCTCGTTCCTCCAGAAGGGAAATGAACCTCAGAGCTCCTGGCCTCCTGCTGGGATGTTTAGATATGTTACATAAAGTGTCTGTAAAGGTTTCAAATCAACACCGTGTAAGAGGCCAATGTAGAATTACACGTATTAAAATCCCATTATGAAAGCTTTATCTACTCACGTGAATGAGTTTCTCTTCGGTAGAATATCTATATCTAGTAACGAAACAGGAAGCGGTGTAACTCTGTCCCTTACAGTTTCTAGTTGCTCTGTGTCGTCTCCCCCTAGAAGTTCTGCTATAACTTAGTAGGACTGCTGAATCTGAGACTAGCCAGGAACAGACCAGGTATTAGCCAGGACCAGTCTGTATCAGTTATCTGTTGGCGGCCAGGTATTAGCCAGGACTGAGGAGGATTACTGTGGCTATAATTGTTTATTGGCACAGATCAAGACAAGAGGGAGTAACAGCACAGGGCTGCCTTCAGCCTAGGGTGAGGGTCTTTTTGGTTAGGGTCTTTATTTTAATGTGTTTCATCCTTAGATGAAACTGGTTAGTTAACAGCATATCAGCAGAATATCTGTTGTGGTCACATAGTGTCTATTATCTATGGTCCTAGTGGGATATTATCCACACATGGAACTAGGCTGTGGCCCCATGTAGAGAAGGTTACAGGCTATTCCACCCTGCTGCTAAGCCTATTAGTCCACATCCCTAGGAGTGGATCTCCTGGAAAAGCTGCTCTGCTCTTTGGCTGTTGGAAAAGTTGACATCCTGCCCAGAAGAGAAACTTGGAATGATGGAGGAGCTACTTTTACCCAGTGGGGAGGAGGAGGCACGTTCTGAGAACAGCTCCTTCGCTCCTGGCGAGAAGGAGGAGAAGACGATGGGGGAGCGTCTCAAGAGCTTCCTCCTGGAGACCCTAGCGGTAGGTCTTGGCCAGAGCCTCCGTAACTTCCTGAAGAGAAACGGCCTGCTGACCCTGTCCGTGTTGGCTGTGCTGACCGGCTGCGTGCTGGGCTTCGTCCTGAGGGGAAGTCAGCTCTCCACTCAGGTAGGAAGATACAGAGCTGGAGCTCTTTCCGTCTCCTTGCTGTCAATGTTGTGCTGTCTGCGTGTGTCTGTCTTCTGGAACATGAGACTGTATTATTATGATGAACGTTAACCCTCAACAATATATCAGATGGATTCTGGTGTTATACACAAAATGTCAAGAAGCTCCTGCAAAGGTTTGGTTGACAAGGATAAGAAAAGGTGAACATTTAAGAACCATTTTCTCCTTGGTAAGCATATTGAGATATACCATGTAGGTCTGAGAGTTGTGTAGCTTGTTGAACCAAAGTTCAACAAGCTAGGACTGAGGACTGCTTGAGACACGCAGCGGACGTGTGAACTAGATGTCACATGATGTTGACCTTTAACCCCAACCAAACATCATGGCTTTAGGCAGTGAAATGTTTAATTGAAATGAAGACTCAACTCTAATTCATAATATTACAACAAATGGCTTTAGTGACAACACTTGCATTACAAATCATTATACTTACTTAGCATGCTAGGGTGCACAGCATGCTTGGGTGCTAGGCATGCTAGGTTGATTAGCCTGCTAGGATACTTAGCATGTTAGGGTATGCAGCATGCTAGGGTGCTTAGCATGCTAGGGTGCTTAGCTTGTTAGAATATTTAGCATGCTAAGGTACACAGCATGTTAAGGTACACAGAGCATGCTAGGGTATGTAGCATGCTAGGCTACGCAGCATGCTAGGGTATGTAGCATGCTATGCTACGCAGCATGCTAGGGTGCTTAGCATGTTAGAGTACTTGGTTTTTTAGCATGGTACTAAGCATGTAAGGCAGGGTGACCAGATGTCCCCGGTTTCCAGGGACAGTCCCCGTTTTCAGTGACCTGTCCCCGGCTACTGCTGTCCCCGGAAATGTCCCCAGTTTTCACTGTGACTGAAAGATCCGAAATTGGAATAAAGGAAAAAATGAAAAAACGAAAATGTTGACCAAAAGACATGTAGTTGCCCACCATAGCCTACTGCTCTCGCACAGCCACAGGCTGCAGCCAGCCAGAACAAGCCCCGATCCGAGTAGAATGCTAACCCTCTACTAGGCTACTGCCTTGCCATTCATTGAGTAGGTTGCCCATTTCTCCTTGAACACGATAGTTCACAATAAGATATTAATATTGTACAACAATATATGGCAGGTTAGCTGCTTGCTACTTCCCACCCACATTTAGGGAAAACTGATTCAATCCCCTTAAAACCATATATCTTCTAAAACCATATAACCTGAAGTTGTCATTCAACTTGAAGTGTGGCATTTTCCATTTTAAAGTCTTCCCCAAATCTTGTGAAAATCATGGCGTAAGGAGGAGGCCTTAGTTTGGGTGAAGTGTCTGATACATGTTTTTTTACAGCTGATTTTAAGGATGTTCTTGATCGCAGCTAGAATTTACTACTTTAATCAGAGAAAAAAAAATTATTAATCAATTCCTTTGCAATTTTGGATAAATAGAATGAGAGAAACTGCTTTGTGAATGGTAAGGGCAGTGTCCCCGTTTTAGTTTTTCTATGACAAAAACACATGTTTGGAGGTTTTTACACCGCTGAACCGAAAATGTCCCCGGATTTTGTCTCAGAAATCTGGTCACCTTAAGGGTACTTAGCGTGGTAGGATACATAGCATGTTAGTGTACTTAACATGTTAGGTACTTAGCATGTTGGTGTACATAGCATGATAGGGTACTTAGTATGTGGGTTGGGTATCGAGGATCGAGGATCGATTGGAACCGGGACTAGCTTTCCGATTCTCCCGGAATCGCTGCAGAATTTAACTTTCGGTTCCTAGTTTCGATTCCTAGCCCGCCGACCGGAGCTGCCAAACACTAAAGAAGAAGCGTCCACCGGAAGTGTTTACATTTTACCGCGAGTCCTTTTCTTAACAACAGCAGCTAGTGAATGACTGCACAGTGGTCAGGATCAAACTGATTTATTTCGTGTACTTTTCTTATCAACATTATTTGCTCCGGTCGCTGTAACGTGCCTCTCTCTCATCCACTCCAAAAACTCACACACACACTCACTCTACCCCTCCCACTCCGCATACGAGCCTGCGGCTTAAAGGGCCAGTCCCTAATTTTACAACAGCGGAAATCTGTCCGGTTTTCATCTTCTGTTCATTCTGTTTACATATTATTATTATTATTATTAATATGTCGATTCGACATATTAATAATAATAATAATAATAATAATAATGGCTATTCTGCTCCAGATTAGCCCATCAGTGGAGGCATGTTAACATGTTTCATGAGTTAAAAATAAAGTTAAAGTGTACCTCTGCGAAATGTATTCATTATTTATAATATTATTATATTCAAGTTCATAGATTTGATATTTGTATTGTAGTTTAAAACAGCCCTCTGAGAAATTCATAGTAAAGTTCATAAAAAGTTCATAGAATTAAAATTGATGAAGGTCAGACTATTTCATTCAGAAAGACCGTTGGATAGCTGGCTCATTTAAAACAAATTTTTACCCTGCCTCTTAAAAGAATCGGAATCGAGAATCGTTAGGAACCGGAATCGAAACAAGGAATCGGAATCGGAATCGGAATCGCTCAAATTCAAACGATACCCAACCCTAATGTTAGGTACTTCGCATGTTGGTGTACATAGCATGTTAGTGTAGATAGCATGTTAAGTAACTAGCATGTTAGGTACTTAGCATGTTGGGTACTTAGTATGTTATCGTACTTAGCATGTCAGGTACTTAGCATGGAACTTAGGAGTTAAACACATTTAACTCCTTGAAATATGTCAATATCTATCTCTGTGTGTGTGTGTGTGTGTGTGTGTGTGTGTGTGTGTGTGTGTGTGTGTGACTGTGTCTGTGTGTTCATGTGTGCGTTAAGTGGAGCATCTTCATCTCTAAATGTTTGACATGAACTTGTTTCCAGGCTAAGATCTATTTCTCATTTCCTGGAGAGCTACTGATGAGGATGCTGAAGATGTTGATCCTCCCTCTTATCACATCCAGGTAAACATCACAAGCCCTAGGCTAAAACCCATAAACCTGGACTTATAAAACCTGGTCCATATAAACCTGACCCTATAAACCTTATCCATATAGACCTGACCCTTTGAACCTTGTCCATATAAACCTGACCCTATACACCTGGTTCATATAAACCTGACCCTATAAATCTGGTCCATATAAACCTGACCTTATATACCTGGTCCGTATAAACCTGTAGAGGAAATGATGCTAAGCAGGGTCCAGGTGAACAGGTGGGTCTTGAGTCTCTTGCGGAAGCAGGTGATCGACTCTGCAGTCCTTAAGTCAGTAGAGAGGTCGTTCCACCAGTGGTGCTAAGACAGAGAAGAGTTGTGACTTGGCTGTGCAACCTTTGCTTGCTCTCAGGGATGGCGGTACCGGCGGGCCGGCTGAGGTAGTTGCACGGAGGGCTTTAGCCGGGGCGTGGGGTCTGACTAGTGCTTGGAAGTAGGTCAGGGCGGTTCTGTTGTCACCGCGGTGATGTTGGCTGTGCAGCGCAGTTGGTCATCCAGTATGACGCCGAGGTTCCTCGCAGCTGGGGAAGGACCCACCACAGCATCCTCAAAAGTTACCAGTAGGTCCATGTGAGGGAAGTCCTTCCCCGGCAAGAAGAGGAGCTCAGTCTTGTTGAGGTTGAGCTTCAGGTGGTGCGCAGACGTCCAGGTGCTGATGTCTGCCAGACAATATGAGATGTGAGTTGCAATCAGGCTGTCAGATGAGGGGAAAGAGAGGAATACAGATACAAATAACAGTAGAATCCACCACATCCACAAATAACATTAGAATCCACCACATCCACAAATAACATTACAATCCACCACAGATACAAATAACCTTAGAATCCACCATACACAAATACCATTAGAATCCAACACATCCACAAATAACATTAGAATCTGGGTAGCTGGGTATAGGCTACCACGGGGGGGGGTTAGGAATATTACTCTAAAATATTATGGCCTATGGATCACCTTGAACTTAAACGGCTGTAAAGCGAGATACCAATGGGTGATCCGCACGTTGGTGTCCTTCATGCAGTGGAGCCACTGAAGTGGAGTGTGGTCCAAACAGAGGGTGAATGAGCACCCTAGGACAGGGGTCTTCAACTTTTTTACAGGTCAAGGACCCCCAAACTGATAGAGAGATGGAGCGGGGACCCCCTACTTATATATATTGTGTAAAATTGTGTTTTATATTAAACTGGTCCTATAGTGTATAGTGTGTCCCATGTATAAATGTACCTTGTTATTGTGCATTCAATACTAAGATATTCAACCTGTCCTCGTTGACGGAAGACGCCAGAATAGTTGGTAACGCTAACTGTAGTGAAGAAATTACCTATTTTCGGTATATACTTTAAATGTTCTGCATTTCTGATGTCCTTTTTTAATTTCCGTTTCGCGCTCCCACTTAGCTTCTCCATGTTTTCATTTTTTGAGTTGTGTAGAGGCGCTTGACGTCATGCAACCTGCTCAGTGCACGTTGATCGACGTCACCTTTGACCCGCCTCATATGGGCTGACCAATGAGGAGAGGGTCTCAGCTCACGTTCACAGTCACAGGCAGCCAGGGGCAGGGATTCTGTGCAGCGCATAGACTGTATAGGTGCAGCGCAACGGCTCCGGCGGACAGTTTAACATAGAAGCGAGAGATAACCAGATATTTTGCTTGTGCCCTCACTGCCCTGGGCCCTTTAGATGTCGTGGGCCCCTCGGCAATTGCCCAGTTGCCCATATGGTTAATCCGGCCTTGAGCACGGCGCACATCCCGCATGTTCCTACCTGTTGTGTGCGCGCACCCCTTTCTTCGGAAACTAGTCTACCAAAGCCCGGCTGGGGCCGCGACAGGCGGGAGCAGCCTTTAACCCTAACCTCTATGCTTTTTCCCTTGGAAGGAAATTTCTATGGTCATGACTGTGCACATCCCAATGAACACACTTTATATAGGCAAGGCAAGGCAGCTTTATTTATATAGCGCATTTCATACACAATGGCAACTCAATGCGCTTTACATAAAACAATAATTCAATAAATTTAAAAAAAATAATAAATAAATTTAAAAAAAATAAAATAAAAAAATAAAATAAAAACAACTACAGAAGAATAGAAAGAAATAAAATACTATAAGAGCAGCATAAAATCATGATTTAAAAGGACATAGTGCAATTAAAATTTAAAGTGCTTTGAACAAGCTCAATCATAAGCACAGGAGAAGAGAAGTGTTTTTAACCTGAATTTAAAAATGTTCACAGTTGGGGCTGATTTCAGTTCAGCTGGTAGTTTGTTCCAGTTTTGTGCAGCATAACAGCTAAAAGCTGCTTCACCATGTTTAGTTTGAACTCTGGGCTTCACTATCTGACCTGAGTCAGTAGATCTCAGAGCCCTACTGGGTTTGTATTCTACTAAGATGTCACTCATGTATTCTGGACCTAAACCATTCAGTGATTTGTAGACCAGTAGCAGAACTTTAAAGTCTATTCTATAGCTGACTGGGAGCCAGTGTAAAGACTTTAGAACTGGAGTAATGTGCTCTGATTTCTTTGTTCTGGTTAAAACTCGAGCTGCAGCATTCTGAATGAGCTGCAGCTGTTTAATGCTTTTTTGTGGGATTCCAGTCGGAAGACCGTTACAGTAGTCGAGTCTACTGGAGATGAAAGCATGAATCAACTTCTCCTGGTCTGTTTGAGACATAAAACCCTTCACTCTGGATATGTTCTTAAGCTGATAGAAGGCTGTTTTGGTGATGGATTTGATATGACTGCTGAAGGTCAAATCTGAGTCTATCAGCACGCCAAGGTTTCTGACTTGGTCCCTAGTTTTTAGAGAGAGTGACTCGAGATGTTTACTGACGGCAATCCTCTTTTCTTTATTGCCAAAAACAATTACCTCAGTTTTGTCCTGATTTAATTGAAGGAAATTTTGGTTCATCCAATTTGTTACTTGCTCTAAACAGTGACACAATGACTGTATTGGACTGTAGTCATCTGAGGACAGTGCTATGTATATCTGCGTGTCATCTGCATAACTGTGATAGTCTACATTAGAGTTCTGCAGAACTTGACCCAAAGGCAGCATATATATAGACTGAACAGAAGGGGTCCAAGAACTGACCCCTGAGGAACTCCACATGTCATAGCCATTTGATTGGATTCATAACTTCCAATGGTCACAAAATAACTCCCCTCTTCCAAGTAGGACCTGAACCATTCTAGGACTGTTCCACTGAGTCCTGCCCAAGTTTCCAACCTGTTCAACAATATACTGTGATCCACAGTGTCAAATGCAGCACTGAGATCCAACAGGACCAGAACTGACACCTTGCCTGAGTCAGTGTTTAACCTAATATCATTTAACACTCTAATAAGAGCTGTTTCTGTACTGTGGTGAGGTCGGAAGCCTGATTGAAATTTGTCAAAAAGGCCACTGGAATTCAAGAAATTGCTGAGTTGATTAAAAACCACTTTCTCAACGATCTTGGCTATAAAAGGAAGATTTGAGATAGGTCTGTAGTTGGTTAACATGGAAGCATCCAGCGATCTCTTTTTTAAGAGTGGCTTAATGGCAGCTACTTTTAGGGATTTAGGAAATGTGCCCGATTGAAGTGAGCTATTTAGTATTTGTCGCAAATCTATTTGGACAGAGTTCACAATAGTTTTTAAAAAGTCTGATGGCATTGTGTCAAGACAGCATGTTGATGGTTTTAGATGCTGAACTGTTTCCTCTATGGTTTTTTGGTCAACTGTATTACATTCTGACATCACAGTTGAGTTATTCCTGGGAGGTCTTAGGGATTGCGTTATTTTATTGTTTTGTTGATTTGTGTTAATATTTAACCTTATGGACTGGATTTTTTCACTGAAAAAGAAAGCAAATTCATTGCATTTTGCTGTGGAAAGGAGTTCTGGAGCTATCTGTTTAGGGGGGTTTGTCAGCTTATCAACCATAGCAAATAGAGTGCAAGTGTTGTTGATGTTCTTATTAATAATTTCAGAAAGGTGTCACTGTCTAGCCTTGAGTAACTCATAGTTAAAATTACAAAGACTTATTTTGTAGAGGTCATGGTGAATTTGGAGTTTAGTTTTTCTCCACTTACACTCTGCTCTCCTGCATTCTGTTTTTAAAGCCTTTACCATCATCACCTCCATGGTGTTTTCTTTCTGATCAAGGTTGTCTTAGTTTTAATAGGCGCAACAGCATCCATGACATTTGAGATTTTCCAGTTAAATTTATCTAGGAGTTCGTCAATTGACTCTGCACTCACAGTTGGTGACATAGCTATAGCCTCCATAAACTTTGCACTGGTATTCTCATTTATGTACCTTCTCTTAACAGACACAGAGGTTAACTGAACATTTGGAATGATCTGTAAGTCAAAGAACACACAGAAATGTATGGAAGCAAATCTGTACCATAATTCAAATTAAAGTGGATTAACAGATATGCTTTTTCATTTTCAGAATATAGCTGCATTTTTTGACACATAAATAAAATGAATAATAAATCATCCAAACTGTATTTTCATTTTTTTCTTCAATATTGCTCATTTTGTAATTTAATTAAAATGAAAAACAAAAGGACATTTAAGATTTCATTTTCAAAATATGCCCCGGCAAATAGTTACCAAAATTCAATTTGAAATGTCAAATTTGAAAATTAAAATGCATTAACAGAAAGGCATTTTCATTTAAGGTCATTGCTGCATTATTTGACTCATAAATAAAATGAATAATAGATCACCCAAACTGCATTTTCATTTTCTTCTTCAAGACTGCTCATTTTATGACACAACTAAAAAGAAAACAAAGAGGACATTGCTTTTTCGTTTTCATGCCCGCCCCCCGCAAAAAAGAGTCCATAATTCAATTTGAATTCGCAATCCCAAGCGGCGCAGGAGAGTGACGTCAGTGGCCTCTATTCTTCTTCAGTTCAGAGTCTGACCGTGATACGCGACTAATACGTTAGGGGGCGGTGTGCATATTTGACGCGGGGGCAAGAGGAGAGTGCGAAGTAGAGTGCGCTGGTACAGGCAGGCCGCTTTGTTCACTGGATCGTTCATACGGATCGGTCTCTCGTTCATTTGTCACGTGACAGATACCCAGTCACTGTCGTGTCGTGCTGTCAAACAACAATGGCAGGGAGGATACAGGACACAAGTCACTTTATTGTGATGTGTATTTTCTTTGCTAGGTTTTCACATGGTTTGAATTGCTTGTGGCATTTTGTGTAAACTTTATCAGCTGAAGTAAACCATGTTGCCTTCATTGTTAAGTGTTTGAGAACCGCGGTCTTTTTTTACAACACTCACAAGAGGGCTACTGCGCCACCTGCTGTAAAAATGAATGAAATGATTAGCTCAATTTACTGTCCGCGAGTAAAAGATCCGAGTCAGTAAAAAGAGTCGAACTTCCCAACACTAGTGTACAGGGCCATGTTCCGTGTTCTTCCATGAGTACACTTAAACATAGTACACTATCCGCACTCAATAGGTACGCAGATCTTCAGATCTTAGTGCTGTTCCAAATGCAGTACTGCAAATGTGGTGCACTTAACGGAAATGACCATCAGCTGCGCGGCCGCGTCACCCGCCAAACCAACCCGGAAAGAGAAGAACGGCCACTGATGTCACTCTCCTGTACGGTGTTCATTTTAGGACATCCTCAGATATCAGGCTCAGGTGTCAGACATCAGACGAAAAAGCATCAGGTCTCAGACGAAAAGGCATCAGAGTAAGCCAAAAGTCGTCAGGTCTGAGAAAAACCTCTGTCATCGTCAGACAAAAATGCATCACATTTAAGGAAAACAGCCTCCTACCAAAAGTATTCAGTCTCAGAAAAACCTCCGTCAAGTTTATGAAATACCAAGTCAGGTCTCAGACCTAACAGTTTCAGACAAACATATTGTAAGGTGAAACGTTATCAAACCAAACGGCCTCAAACAAATCACCCTCACACAAAACACTGTCAAAAAACGGACTCATCTTTATAAAAAAACCTTTATCAGAACAAACAGCATCAGACAAAACGGCATCAGAACAAACGGCATCAGACAAAACGGCATCAGAACAAACGGCATCAGACAAAACGGCATCAGACAAAACATTGTCAGGGAAAAAACAGGCAGATATTGGCCAGCAGAGGGGGCTCGTGTGGCAGAGGCAAAGGCTCTGGCAGAATCAAGCGCGTGGAAGAACTCCGAGGACAGTCAACAGGTCAGTCGAACGTTTTCTTAGAAGGTGAACTAATACAATTCATACTTTAATAATCAGTTTGACAGTATGTATGCACATAGCTAGCGCTAACCACCGCGCTTGATTCTGCCAGAGCCTTTGCCTCTGCCACACGAGCCCCCTCTGCTGGCCAATATAATGCCTGTTTTTTCCCTGACAATGTTTTGTCTGATGCCGTTTTGTCTGATGCCATTTTGTCTGATGCCGTTTGTTCTGATGCCGTTTTGTCTGATGCCGTTTGTTCTGATTACGTTTTGTCTGATGCCGTTTGTTCTGATAAAGGTTTTTTTATAAAGATGAGTCCGTTTTTTGACAGTGTTTTGTGTGAGGGTGATTTGTTTGAGGCCGTTTGGTTTGATAACGTTTCACCTTACAATATGTTTTTCTGAAACTGTTAGGTCTGAGACCTGACTTGGTATTTCATAAACTTGACGGAGGTTTTTCTGAGACTGAATACTTTTGGTAGGAGGCTGTTTTCCTTAAATGTGATGCATTTTTGTCTGACGATGACAGAGGTTTTTCTCAGACCTGACGACTTTTGGCTTACTCTGATGCCTTTTCGCCTGAGACCTGATGCTTTTTCGTCTGATGTCTGACACCTGAGTCTGATATCTGAGGATGTCCTAAAATGAACACCGTACTCCTGCGCCGCTTCAGGATTGCGAATTCAAATTGAATTATGGACTCTTTTTTGCAGGGGGTGGGCATGAAAACGAAAAAGCAATGTCCTCTTTGTTTTCTTTTTAGTTGTGTCATAAAATGAGCAGTCTTGAAGAAGAAAATGAAAATGCAGTTTGGATGATCTATTATTCATTTTATTTATGAGTCAAATAATGCAGCAATGACCTTGAAATTAAAATGCCTTTCTGTTAATGCATTTTAATTTTCAAATTTGACATTTCAAATTGAATTTTGGTAACTGTTTGCCGGGGCATCTTTTGAAAATGAAATCTTAAATGTCCTTTTCTTTTTAATTTTAATAAAGTTACAAAATGAGCAATATTGAAGAAGAAAATGAAAATGCAGTTTGGATGATTTATTATTCATTTTATTTATGTGTCAAAAAATGCAGCTATATTCTGAAAATGAAAAAGCCTTGCTGTTAATCCACTTTAATTTGAATTATGGTACAGATTTGCTTCCATAGAAATGATCAGAAAGAGCCAAGTCCTTAACATCAACAGAAGAAATGTTAACACCTTTAGAGATAACCAGATCCAGAGTGTGGCCTCGAGTGTGTGTGGGCCCTTTCACATGTTGCAAGAGGCCAAAAGTGTCAAGTAGAGCAGAGAGTTCTTTGGCATTACTGTCCATGTTATTGTCTACGTGAATGTTAAAATCCCCTGTTATGATAAAAAAAGTTGTAATCAATGCAGATAACTGACAGCAGTTCAGCAAACTCATCAATGAATTTTCCTGAGTATCTTGGAGGTCTATAAATGATTAAAAAAAGGACTTTTGGATCACCTTTTAGTAAAAAACAGAGATATTCAAAAGAGCTTAAATCACCTAACGTAATTTCCTTGCACTGAAATACAGATTTAAAGATGGCAGCAACTCCCCCGCCTTTCTTACCAGTTCGACACTTGTTCATAAAACTGAAATTTGTTGGTGCTGCCTCATTGAGAATAGCACAACAGCTACCTTCAGTCAGCCATGTTTCACTAAGAAGTAATCTAGTAATCTAGATCATAGGTCATAATGACGTCATTAACTAACAGTGATTTGTTGACTAGTCATCTGATATTGAGTAGAGCTAATCTTGTGGAGATAGCAGGAGACACTGGTATATTTCGAGGTTGACATGCTATACTTAATAAATTGGCAGATTTACCCTTTTTATTTCTCACCAGTTTAACCATTCTTCTGTTACCTGTCATCACAGGGATTGAGAAGGCTATCTGAACTCCATAGGGCCCTGACTTTTCCTGGGGGAGAACATTATAGGTATCAGTATTGCAGCCTGGACCCGGCACGTATCAGTCTGACTCACAGATTATCTGAGTCAGAGGAGGTGGGGGGGGCTCTGTGATGTGGGGCTGGACAAGGAGGGGGATTTAGGGGAGAAAAAATGGGATTTGGGCGTGGTGTGAGTTGGAAATCCAGAAAATGGGGGAATGGGGAATCCGGACTGCGTGGAGAGAATGAAAGGCTGGATGGGGTCCCAGTGGGTGAAAGTTGGGAGTCTCCTGGTGGGGCTGGGGGAGACTCCACTTGTTGGGCTGTTGGGGCTGGGGGAGACTCCACTTGTTGGGTTGTTGGGGCTGGGGGAGACTCCTCCTGTTGGGTTGTTGGGGCTGGGGGAGACTCCTCATGTTGGGTTGTTGGGGCTGGGGGAAGCTCCTCGTGTTGGGGTAAGGATGATGACGTTAAAACCTCTCTCTCGGTGTGCTGTCCTTCATGGTCACTCCTTATCTCAGGCGGTAGCAGTTTTTGTCCAGAAGGCTGTCTTATCTGTTGTTTTGGATTGTCTCGCCTCTTGTCCTTGGCAGGGGCTGCTGGTGACCGACGCAAAAAATCAAAAATGTTGTAGCTTAACAGCTGTACTCCTGACTTGTTTAGGCAAAATCCATCTGCCTCAAAGAGGTGTCTGCGTTCCCAAAAAATGTTGAAATTGTCAATAAAGTTCACTGATTGAGCAGCACACGTATCTTTGAGCCATCTGTTTAGCATCAACAGCCTGCTGAATCTCTCGTCTCCTTGCCGAACTGTTGGTAGAGGTCCACTGATAAACACATCAGTATTCAGACATCGAACTTTGTTCAGCAGATCATTAAAATCCCGTTTCAATACCTCTGATTGTTGCTTGACAACATCAAGTGCTCCTGTGTGAATGATGAGAGATTTCACTGTTGGATGCTCAGCAGTGATTTCCAGAATTTTCTCTGAGATATCGGACACCATATCATTGGTAAAACAAAGTACTTTGGTGTTTTTGCTGAAAAAGTGTTTTGTCTTATTCACAGCTCCGTCACCCACTATCAGCGTTTGAGGCCCAGTGGTTAGCTCTTTCTGCAGCCTTTTAGTATATGATTTAGCCTCATACCTTTCTCCGGTGCTGGAAGATGACCTTTCTTTTGGGGAGTCAGGGTCTTGTAAAAGTGGAGCAAATCTGTTCTCTAGTAGAATCCCTGTGTCTTTGGTCGGTTTGCTCTTTCTTTTTGTTTTAGCCACATTCCACGGCTGTTTTCTCCTTGGTACTGGGGTTGAAGAGTCCCTCCTGTGTGACGGCAGTGCAGGCCACTCAGTATCATCACGAGTCTCCAGGTGCTGGGTTCTGCCTGTTAACCGTCTTCCCATATCTGAGGGAGGCGATTTATCTTTACATGAATTATGCCTTGGCTTTGCACAAAGCATTTGTCTGTTAGCCTGCTCCTTTCCACTGATTTGGGTCATCGGTAGAGTGGTTTCATTCCCATATTGACCATTTACCTCCACGTTGACTTCGAGTCGCAGAATCTTTGTCTCCAGTACTGCTATCTTCTGGAGAAGTTTGTAGTAGTCATCCGTGGAAAAGGGAGGCATCTTGTTGCTAATTAGCTTAGCTTAGCTGAGCTCCACAAACCCAGTCAGTATAGTGCAGGCTTATGCTGCTGATAGGCCACACTCACAAAGTAAAAAGTGTTTAAATAATAGTGGTAGCCTTCAGATACTTTCATAAATTAAGCTCCCAGTGATTTAGAAGTATCCAGGACCCGCTTTCCATACATTTTGTAGCAAAAGGACAGGATTACAATAGGAAAAAAAAGAAAAGTAAGAAAGTAAGAGCGGAGAGCGAAGAGCGAAGCGTCTACTAGCGTCTACTCAAGGGCGTGAAGCCATAATGCCTCCAACAACGCCCCGGGTCGAACCAGGCTTGGTGGATCAGGGTTTGACAGCCTTTAAAGCCTGATACATACCCCCCTGCATCCTTACCGGTATGTGATACCTACTTTTCCGATCGGGAGCGGAGGCCGGCACTGCGGCGACTCAGACCACCTGCCCCACTTCCATCAGTGGGCACTCCCGCTGCATGTGCCCGAGTCGGCCACAGTGCCAACAGTTCAGTCCCGGTGCTTGAGGGACTCCCTGTGGGCCCCCGGGGACTGAGGCGGAGACTGGGTCTCGGAAGGTCCGGGCCGGGCCCGGAGGATTCAACCATGGCCGCGGAATGGGGAACGTGTGTGGTGCAGGAGGGGGTGTGTGTTATAGGATTCTGGTCCTCTCCTTGGTGCCGGGAGAGGGCGAAACAGGGGATGCCCCCCCCCCCTCCATGCCCTCCCGGACCCTCTGGGGGAGTGACAGATGATCCTACGCCAGCTTGATGGCGGCGTCCAAGGTGGCGGGACGGTAGCACATCACCCACCCTGATGTGGCCGGTGGCAACACCCCGCCACTCCTCCGGCCGCAAACACCGCCCCGCGGCATCAAGCACCTGGTGCACGTAGGCGAAGGGCCAGTCCCCGTCCGCCAAGCGCAGGGACTGGAACCTTCGGCGGTGCTCCTCCGGTGTCAGGCCCAGCTGGTCCAGGAGGGCCCGTTTGAGGTTTCCATAGGACGTGTGGGTAGTCCCGGCAGTCCATGCACCGTGATGAGCTTGCCACTCAGAGCAGAGGGAGCAGGTGCACTCCCCACTGCCCCTGGGGCCACCTGCACGCTTCCGCCGTCCCCTCGAACACCTAGATGAAGACCTCCATGTCGTCGGAGGGCCCCATCTTCGTCAAGGTGACGTTGAGCAGTCAGGGTGACGCCCCCTCGGGCAGGTCCTGTTTGTCCTGCCGCTGTCCCGTGGCCAGGCACACCGCCAGACCAGGTCGTGGATGACCACTCTCCCCTCCGCGTGATGAGCAGCCAGATCCATCATAGCCTGGGTTATGGGCTTGGATCTGGCACTCCTGGACCTTGATAATCCGCCGCAGGGCTTGGGCCAGCGACGGTTCCTCTGCTGCCGCTGATGGGGCTCCCTCCGTGTCCCTGTTCAGGTGCCACTGTAGCCGGGTATAGGCTACCACAGGGGGGGGGTTAGGAAGGAGCAACAGAGGCGGATTGCAATGGTATTGTCTTTAATTCCTGGCGTAACAATAGCCGCACAAACTGACCAACTTCGGCAACTAAAATAAACGCTCTTGGGCTCTCTGGGTCGCGGGCACTGGGTGCTTCTGTCTCACTGCAGCGGGCCTAGACCCGGTCTCACTGTGGGGAAGAGCACAACAGCCATACGCATATATAGTCCTTTACTCATTTAGCTCACCACCCACAGCTGCGTCGATCTCCGCGATTGAGCCGCCCCGACCCCTGACCGCAGCTGGCGCCAAGCCACGCCCCCTTCACCCCACAGGTACATACTACATTTGAACAGGTGTTTGTTAAGTACATACTACATTTCAACAGGTGTTTGTTAGGTACATACTACATTTCAACAGGTGTTTGTTAGGTACATACTACATTTCAACAGGTGCTTGTTAGGTACATAGTACATTTCAACAGGTGTTTGTTAAGTACATAGTACATTTCAACAGGTGTTTGTTAGGTACATACTACATTTCACCAGGTGTTTGTTAGGTACATACTACATTTCAACAGGTGTTTGTTAGGTACATACTACAGTTCAACAGGTGCTAGTTAGGTACATACTACATTTCAACAGGTGTTTGTTAAGTACATACTACATTTCAACAGGCTATGTAAGCTATGTCATGGTGCAGCAGCCCTACTTCATCAAACTCATGTCTGGCATGACTCCTTACTCTCTCATGACGCCTAGGAGTGTGGCACTTTCTCTACAGGGCAAAGTCAAGGATGAGCTTGGGGTAAGAGTCTGACGGTCATCACGAAGGTGGAGGAGCAGGCGGATTGGTGTTCAGGTATGGTGCATGTACTGAAAAAGAACAGCACAGTCCGTATTTGCGTCGACTTTACCAACCTCAATGAAGCTGCCTGTGGAGAAAAATGAATTCTGCCATCGGTTGGGCTGCTATGTGGAGCACAAGTCTTCAGAAAACTTGAGGCAAATATGAGATTTTGGCAAATACCATTAGCAGCAGAATCCACCAAGTACACAACCTTCATAACCCCATTTGGCTGCTATTATTTAAACAGGCTGCCCTTTGGAATCACCTCCGCCCTGGAGCTTTTTTTGCGGAACAGACCAAGAACACCAAACTATGCACAGTGCTGGACAGACTCCCGCAAGCGGGTGTCCCGCTGAACGTGAAAAAGTGTGAGCTGGGGAGTTCCACAGGCACATAATATCAGCCAACGTGAGACCGGACCCAGAAAAGACAAGGGCGGTCCAGGAGATGTGTGAACAATCCAACATCACAGACGTTTGCAGGTTCCTTGGCATGGTAAATCAACTGGGGAAGTTTATCCCGTGTTTGTCAGAGACGGACATGCAACTGAAAGACCTGCTGTCTAAGAAACTCAGCTGAAACGCAAATTCACATCCACTCCTGTACTGGAGCTATACGATCCCAACAAAGAGCTGAAACTGATACGTCGTCATATGGCCTCTGTGCCGTCCTCCTGCAGAAACAGCGGTATGCACAGGGATAACTTGAGGATGTGAGAGGTTCAAGGCATTTCTCATAGGGGGACACTTTCACCTTGAGATGGACCACAAACCGCTTGTGAGTCTGTTGGGGACTCAGACGCTGAGTGAGCTTCTGCCTAAGTTTCAGAACTTCCTTCTCAGGCTTATGAGGTACAGCTACACCATCTCACACACACCAGGAGAATCTCTGCTCATAGCAGACACGCTGTCTCAAGCTCCAGTGACACAATGCACAAGTTTGAGCAGCTCAGACAGAGACCTAATGGAAGATATCAGCATCTATGTGGACGGGGTGTTGGAGAATGTACCTGCAAGTTCAACATACCTGGCTGAACTCAGACAACAGCTAAAAGCGGACGGTGTATGCTCAGAAGTGATGACGCTGTGCCAAGAGGTTTAAAGGAGTAGTGAGAAACTATTGGCTGAAAGAGCAGTCCTCACAGTTCACAACAGCTTACTGCTCAGGGGCTTCAGACTGGTGATTCCCTCAGCTATGTACAATACAGTCCTTGAGAAACTGCACGAGGGACATCAAGGTGTTTGATGAAGGGAGCATGCCAGAGATTCAGTATGGTGGCCGGGCCTGATTGGGCAATTGAGCTTGTACAGAATTGCAGGGCATGCATCAAGAAGCATGCCAATCCTGTGGAGACACTGATGAGTGACCCTGGGATGTTCACTCTACATCTGTAACGACTACAGCAAACTAACTCCCACAAGATCGGAGGACGTGGTAGTCCACCTTAAGTCCATCTTTTCACATTATGGTGTCCCAGCATTTCTCTACAGCGATAATGGGCGACAGTTTGCAGGTTAGCTCTTTACCAACTTCTCAGCAGACTGTGGGTTCAGACACATCACAAGTAGCGCAAACGAGACTGGTAGAACCAGGCTACCCATGTGTGACCTAATATGGTATATACTGTAGATTAGAATGTGACCTTATATGGTGTATATAATATAGGATGTGACCTTGTATAATTCAATTAAATTCAATTCAATTTTATTTGTATAGCGCCAATTCATAACAGAAGTTATCTCAGGGCACTTTTCAAATGGAGCAGGTCTAGACCGAACTCCTTATAACATTTACAGAGACCCAACAGTACCACCATGAGCAAGCACTCCTTTCTCTCTATCTCTCTCACGGTGGCGCTGCTCTGTGGCGACCCGGGCTCGAGTGCTGCTGCTCTGCATCTAAGCGTTTTTTTTTTTCTGTGTTTTGTTGACTGTCAGTCCTCGGCACCGTTTGTGCGGACATTGAAGCATAGTGCTGCTCATCTGAGACGGAATGTACGCCTGAATCTCAGCCTTAAAGAACTGTTTCGTTGCCGTGCTGGATTTTTAGCCGGTGTGCTAGCCGACTAGCTTTCTCCTCGAGTCAGCTGTGCTGTGTTGTTAGCCGGCGCGCTAACCAACTAGCTCTTCTCCTCGAGTCAGGCACGGTTCTTATGCACGGACTTGTCGTTAGTACTGCTCAGTTGGGACGAAATGTACGCCTGAGTCTTGTCTGAGTAGGTCTTAGCACATGACACTGTGCAGTTGCCGTGCTTGGTTGTTTTGTTTCTCCTTGAGTGGCTCGGTGGAGCTACAACTACTTGTGTTGTCATGGCAACACTATGGACGCTCACGCTGATTGTGCTGTTCCTGATAGCCGGGGAGTTGCTGTGTACAAGCGGGCTGGAAACACCATCTCCAAACAAGGCAGTTCTACGAGCCTACACGAGTGAGGCACTGCTTGCCCTTCGGTGGAAAGGAATCTCCCCGCCGGCGAACCTCCCGGTGGCTGTCTCCACCAGTGGACCTGCGGCTGCGGGCAGACGGAGGAAGAGAGGCAGGAAGGGAGGAGTGAGGCAGCGAATCCGCAGAAGGGGAAACAGATCCCCGCTGCCTTCCATCATCTTGAGTAATGTGCGTTCTCTACGGAGCAAAATGGATGAGCTCCGCTTACTGATGAGATTTAGTCACGAATACAGGGAGGCCAGTCTACTGGTTTTTACTGAAACGTGGATTCGAGAGGATATTCCTAACTCCATGCTCGAGCTGGAGGGTTTCTCATCAATACGGGCCGATCGGGTGGCCTCGTCTGGGAAATCCAAAGGAGGAGGACTCAGTGTGTACGTGAGTAAAAACTGGTGCAGTCAGTACACCGTCAGAGAAAAGTTCTGTGACCCTGACCTAGAAATGCTGTGTGTCTCGATGAGACCTTTTTATCTTCCAAGGGAATTCGGAAATATTATTGTATGTGCTGTTTATATACCTCCTAGTGCTAATGCTGCTAGGGCAGACTGGCTGACTGTGTTCATGCACAAATGCAACGCACTCCGGATGCGCCTGTCTTTCTGCTGGGAGACTGCAACCATTGTAGACTTGAACCAGTGTTACCAGGGTTCTTCCAATATGTTAAATGTGGCACCAGGTAAAGTAATGTTCTTGACAAATGCTATGGCAACATCAAAGATGCCTATAGAGCAAAAACTCTTCCTCCACTTGCGAACTCTGATCATTCTACTGTACAGCTCATGCCCACGTACAAGACCGCTCTCAAATCCAGTAAGCCTGTTCAAAAAACTGTCCTGCAGTGGACGGAGGACAGTGTAGAGACTCTGAAAGGTTGCTTCCTATGTACAGACTGGAGCATATTCCATGACCTGGAACTAGATGAGGCAACTGAGACTGTGACGGACTACATTAAGTTCTGTGTGGACAATGTGATTCCCAAAAAGACAATCACTCACTTTCCGAACAACAAGCCCTATATTACCAAGGAGGTAAAAGACTGTCTAAACAGCAAGAAAGTGGCTTTTAAAAATGGGGATAGGGGTGGTGTGGCTGCGGCTCAAAGGGATCTAAATTGACTACTGAAGCAAGCCAGAAGTAACCATTGTTCTGCTTTAGAGGACAGTGTCAGCACTATGAACTCTAAAGGATTGTGGGATTTCATGAAAAAAATAACTAACATGAACCCAAAGCGTAATCAAATTATCACTCTTGATGAACTGTCTTGTGCTAATGAGTTGAACGATTTCTTTCTGAGGTATGACAAAGGTTCTGCTACGCAGGAACAGGTTGTGACCACTGATGTTATACCTATGTGTAATGTTTCACATCGTATCCTTATTGACCCACATCAGGTCAAGTGCATTTTCAGTAAGGCTGGCAACAAAAAATCCATGGGGCCGGATGGTTTGCCCGCCATGCTGCTACAAATGTGCTCTGAAGAGCTCACTGCGGCCTGGTGCCCTATATTTCAGAAGTCGATCGACTTGCACATGGTTCCCGAGATCTGGAAAAGATCTATTGTCATTCCTGTACCGAAAGTGTCTTGTCCTTCTGAGAACAAGGAATATAGACCAATTGCCTTAACATGTAATGTGATGAAATGCTTCGAAAGGATAATTGTGAACCAACTCAAGTCTGATGTAGCTCCTTTACTGGACCCACTCCAGTTCGCTTACAGAGCTGGGAGAAGCACTGAGGATGCTGTAGCCAGCATCACTCATTTAATCAGTAAGCACTTGGAAGATCCTAGGGCGTACGCACGTGTTTTTTTCGCTGACTTCAGCTCTGCTTTTGACACGGTATGTCCTCAGCTACTGGTAAAGAAGCTATCCAACATGAATGTAAACCCTTACATAATCAGATGGTTCCACTCGTTGATAACAAACAGATCCTTACAGGTTAAAGTGAATTCTACTCTCTCAAGTCCCAGACGGTGTAGCACTGGTGTACCACAAGGGGGAGTGAGTTCTCCTTTCCTGTTCACTGTCTACACTAATGATTGTAGGATTAGTCTCCCTAATAACTACATTTTTAAATTTTCTGATGACACTGTCATACTGAGCCTTCTGAGGGGTGATGATAGTCCGGTGGGCTATATGCAGGAGATTAACAACTTTAATACTGTATGTGGCAACAGTCACCTGATCTTGAACACCACTAAGACAAAAGAAATGATCTTTGACCCAAGAAGTGTACGCCTTCATGACCCAGTGGTCATTGGTAAAGTGCAGATTGAGCAGGTTACTTCTTATAAGTACTTGGGGGTCCACATGGACAATCAGCTGAAATGGCATGTTCAGGTTGATTATTTGTGTTCCCAATTGGCTCAAAGATTGCACTTTCTTCGTAGACTGAGACTTTTTGGTGTAAGTACAGGAATTATGTCTACATTCTATGACTCAGTCCTTGGGAGCATTATTAGATATGGCATGGCTGCCTGGTTTGGGACTCTTTCTGTTCAGCTCAAATCTAAAATATCTAAAATGCAAAAAACAGCGATGAAGGTAATTGGCAGGAAAGACTCCCTTTCTCTCCAGTCTATCTTTGAGAAGTCAGTGCTCAGTTTGGCTAATAGAGTGCTGTCTGATCCTTCCCATATTCTTTATTCTGAATATGAGTTATTACCTTCTGGTAGACGCTACAGAATGTGTCGTTGCAAGAGCAACCGATTCAAATTATCTTTCCTTCCTACCTCTGTTGCACTCTTAAATGATAAGAAAGTGGTTCAGAGTTCTAGTTAGTTCTCTTTTTGACCTCTGGTCCCGCCTTTTCCTAGGTGTTTAAGCACTTTATCTATTGCTTATTCTTGGTCTTAATGTATTTATTTATTGTATTTTACTGACCTCTGGTCCCGCCTTTTGCTAGGTGTTTAAGCACTTTATCTATTGCTTATTCTTGGTCTTAATGTATTATTTATTGTATTTTACTGATACGGCGTCTTATCCTCTTGTTTGGGCTGTTTATGCTTCTTATGACTGTACAATGTTGCTATTTTTGTATTGTCTTTGTATGTTTTAAAAACGTTGATGTTGAGTATGTGCACCTTGCCCAAGACAAATTTCCCCTTGTGGGACAATAAAGTATATCTCATCATCTCACTTGGCGACGGGGGCAAGGAAAAACTGCCTGTTAAAAGGCAGAAACCTCCGACAGACCCTTCGGCTCTAGGTGGGTAGTCATCTGCCTTGAACAGTTGGTGAGAGAGAGAGAGAGAGAGAGAGAGAGAGAGAGAGAGAGAGAACAACTACATCAACACACTAATGAACATGAAGAACATGATGATGACAGCAGCAGTGATGGGGGACAGTGAGCAGCAACAACAGTAACTGTAGCAATGATAATACTTAATAATAACTACTAATAATAACGACAATAATATCACGGATATTAGCAATGGCAGTGAAGCAGGACAATGAAAGTTAATGGAGTGATTTCTAATAATGTTGCCTAAAGGGAGCATATATAAAGTAAATAGTATTGGTCCAAGTACAGAACCTTGTGGAACAACTAGTATTTATTGAAGATTCATCATTAACATGTACAAACTGTGAACGATCTGATAAATAGGACCTAAACCAGCTTAGTGCGGTTCCTTTAATGCCAATTTGATGCTCGAGTCTCTGTAAAAGAATATTATGATCAATGGTGTCAAATGCAGCACTAAGATCTAATAATACAAGTACAGAGACAAGTCCATTGTCAGAAGCAATCAAAAGGTCATTATTAACTTTAACCAGAGCTGTCTCTGTGCTATGATGAACTCTAAATCCTGACTGGAAATCCTCAAACTATTGTTATGTAGAAAGTCACACAATTGTTTGGCGATTACTTTCTCCAGAATCTTAGACAGAAAGGGGAGATTAGAAATCGGTCTATAGTTGGCTAAAACCCCTGGGTCAAGAGTGGGCTTTTTAAGAAGAGGTTTAATTACAGCTACTTTAAAGGACTGTGGTACATATCCTGATAATAAAGAAAGATTAATCATATCCAGTAAAGAAGTGCCAATTAAGGGTACAACTTCTTTAAGCAGCCTAGTTGGGATGGGGTCTAACAGACAGGTTGATGACTTCGATGAAGAAATTAACTGATGGTTAACTGATGAAGACTGACAGCAGAAAAACACTCCAAATACACATCTGTGGTTGCACCAGTCAAAGTGTCTGATGTTGGAGAGCCTGTGATACATATTGAGGGCATTTGGTGACTAATTTTCTCTCTAATAGTAATAATTTTATTATAAAAGAAGTTCATGATGTCATTGCTACTTAAGTTTATGGGGATACATGGCTCAATAGAGCTGTGACTTAGCCTAGTCCTAACTAGACCTTCGTACTCATTTCATTCATACTCATGGTCTAGCAGTGCTGTAGAGACAAACGATTTCTCACTTGAAGGCGGGTGCTGTTGAAGTTTAAAACCTATTGGCTCTGCCCAGTGCCACTCTGGATCTGCCTTAACCAATCGCTAACGTTTGGTTGTGACGTATTTCATGCGCCAGAAACCACGTTGTGCGCAGTATACAAACGGCAGATGCAGTGAGCATTAGCATTAGCCTGGTTCTGCCCGCCTCCGTACTTCCGCTCAATAACTGAAATTCGCGCACGACCTATACATCACTGTTCTCAGGCCACGCCTCCTGTTCGCTGATTGGAAGGCACATTTGAGGGAAAAGACATCGTTCTAACATACAGCACTGCCAGACCTAGTACTGAAGTGAAATGAAAATTGAGCGGAAGTACGTAGGCGGGTGGAGCCAGGCTAGCTGTGACTCTCTGTCAGCCTGGCTACAGTGCTGAAGAGGAACCTAGGGTTGTTCTTTTTGTTGTTGTAGGATGTGACCTTATCCAGGATGTGACCGTGTATAGGATGTGACCGTGTATAGGATATGACCTTATATAGGATGTGACCATTTATAGGATGTGACCGTTTGTTGGATGTGACTGTTTATAGGATGTGACCTTGTATATGACGGGACCTTGTATCGGAGGTGACCGTGTATAGGATGTGACCTTGTATAGAATGTGACATTGTCTAGGATGTGACCGTTCATAGGATGTGACCTTACATAGGATGTGTACTTATATAGGATGGGACTGTGTATAAAATGTAACCGTGTATAGGATGTGACCTTATATGGTATCCCCCCAGCTTGATGTCGGGTCTCTCGTCGATGGAGTCCAAGGCGTGCTGCAGGATGGGGGTCTTGACTGTGACCTACTACCTGTGGACCACCTTTATTGCCGTGGTGGTGGGCATCCTGCTGGTCATCATCATCAAACCGGGGGTGGGGACCGACATGGAGAGCAACCGCCTGGGGGGGGGTCCGGTCATGACTTCAGCTGACGCGCTGCTAGACCTCATCAGGTATGACTACACTACTGCTATACCTACTATAATACTACCACACTACTTCTATACCTACTATAATACTATACTACCTACTACAATACTACTACACTACTGCTATACCTACTATAATACTACAAAATTTACAATTACGAAATTTTCTCCTGGACCGGCCCACAACAGGGATGTTGACCGGAGGGGGGGGGGGGGGGGTTCGCGATTGTTGACCGGGGGGGGGGGGGGGGGGTGCGCGATTGTTGACGGGGGGGGGTTCGCGATTGTTGACGGGGGGGGGGGGGTGCGCGATTGTTAACGGGGGGGGGGATCGTAGCGCACCCCGGACCTACGACCGACGTATTATGACAGTCCTGGGCCGGCCCAAAAATAATACACAAAATAAAAAATAAAAAATAAAAAATAAATAAAAATTACGGCCGGCTCGGCCTGAAATCGTCCGGCCGTTCGGGAAATCTCCCGAACCTCCCGATGGCCAGCCCATCCCTGACTACAGTACCTACTACACTACTACTATAATACTACTATACCTACTATAATACTACAGTACCTACTACAATACTACTACACTTCTACTATACCTACTATAATACTACAGTACCTACTACAATACTACTACACTTCTACTATACCTACTATAATACTACAGTACCTACTACAATACTACTACACTACTACTATACCTACTATAATACTACAGTACCTACTACAATACTACTACACTTCTACTATACCTACTATAATACTACAGTACCTACTACAATACTACTACTATACCTACTATAATACTACAGTACCTACTACAATACTACTATAATACTGCTATACCTACTATAATACTACGTACCTACTACAATACTACTACACTTCTACTATACCTACTATAATACTACAGTACCTACTACAATACTACTACTATACCTACTATAATACTACAGTACCTACTACACTACTACTATACCTACTATAATACTACAGTACCTCGTACAATTCTACTATAATACTGCTATACCTACTATAATACTACAGTACCTACTACAATACTACTCAGGGCCGCCCCTGGCCAAATTGGGGCCCTAAGCAGAATTTTATTTTGAGGCATTACAAAATGACTATCACGAAATGCCATTTAGGTTTAGGTTACCTTTATTAATAGGAACAAATCAAATGAACAGCCTCTTTCAACAATGGCACAAGCCTTTTACAGATGCACACGTCTGCATTTTCTGGATGCAAAGTCATCAATGAGATCATCATATGACAGCTGCTGTGCCACTTCTGCGTTGATGCTTATGATAGCCAGGCCACTCAAGCGTTCTTGCACCATTGATGAGCGGAGGTATGTTTTGATGAGCTTCAGTTTTGAAAAGCTTCGCACAGCAGAGGCAACTGTAACAGGGAGAGTTACTGCAATGCGGAGGGCAATCCATAGATTTGGATACAGTTCCTGCAAATGATTTTCATGGAGAAATGATAACATCTCCAGAGCAGTTGTTTGTGTTGGCAGTTCTGGGAGGTTCATGATTTCCTGGGCCATCTCTGCACCATCAATATCAGACTCGCCCGCTGCAGTCAATGTCTTCTCCACCTTGGTGCAGTGTTTCTGCAAGGTGTCTTTGGGCATCCCTTGAAGCTGTCTGAAATCATCATCTGTTCTTTATGACTTGCATCTGGGGTGCAGTCAAGGATAATGGAATAGTATTTTGCCTCTTGCACACAGGAGACAATGGTTTGTAGGACTCTGTCACCAATGATCTGTACCAGTTCATTTTGTATTCTCTGTCCAAGATAGTGAGTGTGGGTGCTCTCATCTTTTATTCTGGCAAGGGGATTTTCCATCACAGGATCGAACTTTGCTAGCAGCTCAACTTCCTTCAAAAAGCTGCCATTATCTGGCTCATAAAGGTGTTGTGAAGAGCCTCTGAAAGAAAAGATTCCTTGATGCAAGTCACAGGATAATACTAATGAGATGTGTGAGGACATTTCTCCATCTTTTCCTCTCTTCCTCAAGTAGAGTCAGTTCCTGCTGGTCAATTGTCTTGCCCTTCCTCAGACGAAGCTCAAGGTCCCTCCATTTAGGCATTGATTTTGTGTGTTCTGAGTTGTTGTCATGACTCTTTAAAGCAGCATTAATATTAAACCAATCACTAAGGCCCTCTGTAGTCAGCTTTATATCTTGAGCACTAAAAAGTTTGCAAGCAAAACAAAATACAGAGTTGTTGTGCTTTGAATACACAAGCCAACTTCTTGTTACCATGTCTCCATTTGCAAGTGAGCTGTAGGACAGACTACTATGAAAACTTGTCCATCTGTCTTAGGGAAAGTGAAGTCTGACACAACCTTAAAAGGCCCTTGGTGCACAAATTCAACCCGATCGACGTCTGATAGGTGTGCTGGCCACAGAGCAGGATCAACTGGTTGTGCACTTGGAGTAGTGATAGTAGCTTCTGTAGCTGAAGAGATGTTGCTTGATGGCTCTGGTGATATGCTGGGTGAGGCTGCTTCAGTGGACATGGTGCTTGATGGCCCTTGTGACGTACTGGGCGCTGGCTCCGTGTCACCCTGAGTAACAAACTTCAGCATCGACCTTGTTATGAAGAGAAATCAATCATACAAGCAGATTATTAAGCTTTGTTTGGTCTTAATGGTAAATTACACCATGAAATTAATATAAATACTAGTCTCACAAAGATTAAAAAGATTACAACTAATAATAATATTCATTATGATTTGATGATATTTCTATATTTAAATATTTTTATATACTTATTTTTACATTTTGTACTTAAGTTCTATATTATATATTCTATAGTTCTATATAATATATTCTATATTTCTACACTGCTGTTTGCTGCTGCAACACTTTAAATTTCTCCATTGTGGGCCAAATAAAAGATTATCTATCTTATTTTATGTAATCTTATGACTGTTATGAATTAAATTCACCAAAAGATGGCGACATTTTACCTCCATAAAAATAGCCCAAAACTTCTATTGCTAGCATAGATTGATAGGCTATAAACCTGAGCCAACATAAGACCACCAACTGGTCAATTAACCACTCATTTTTCAACAGAGGTGAATGAATATGCAGTTAACAAGACATTCAATAAATGATAATCAGGGCCACTGGAAAATTTAGACAGAATAATCCTCTCTTCTGTCTCATGATTAGCAGGCTAGCAGCTAGGGTGTTTATGCCACAAAGTTTTTCTTTTTTATTTCAACAACATACCCACCTTCAAGTGAAGCACGAGCCTGCTCTTGTTTTGACTTTTTTTTTCTTTTACTTGCTCCCGATGCGTATTGCCGTTTGGAGGCCATCTCTCCACCTGCATCCAACCTATGCATCCAACTGCCTGTCGGCGCATCTGACCGCTGATTGGTCAGATGCTGCGTGCTGTCAATCATTGCGGCAACGCGTGCAGTGTCAGATTACTCGTCTCTTTTTTTCTCTCTCCTGCCTCGGGCTGACTTGAGCTGTGTCCCAATTCAGGGGCTGCATGCTTCGAAGTACGCAGCCTTCGCGGCCTTCGAAGGCTGCGTACTTCTGAGGGACCTTCGAAGGCCGCATCAACCGTTGTTAAATGAGATGGTCTAGCCTTTGAAGCATTTCCTGGTTGCGTCACCAGCCGCGTCACCAGCCGTCAGTTGGTAGTAACCAAAGATAATAGAGCGGAGCAAGATGGATCACTGGCGTTGACACCAACTCTATGGGTGCCATTTTAGTAAGCTCCCGGAACCCGGAAGTCCGACAGGAGTGCTGCAGGCAGCAGGCGGAGGCTGGCGTTCACCGTCGTGGGAAAATGCCCTGTATCTTTTAAATACAAATGAGTCCACAGTCATGGTGACTAGATATGTTTGTCCCTATAAAACAATAATAAAAAGTGGCTATAATAATAAAAAGCTTCGTGTGGAGCTTCGTGTGGAAGACGAAAGCATGGATATTTATTTTTTAGTTCATCCGTGAACTTGTATTTACGTTTCGGCATAGCTGCAGAGACGCCGCCGGTACCTGCGCTCTCTTTGATAAACAAGGAAGCTGCTCGCCCACTGAGGTGCAGACTGACCAATTCAAAGCTCACAGAAAAGGCTATCGACCAATGACGACACTCTACAGTCAGACCGTATGCAGGTAACTCCCCCTACTCACTGCCACTCAAAGCAAAGCCATCGGCTGTTTGAGGGGACTCGTGGGATGGAGTTGTGTCTGAAGTGTAACGATGAGGACACATTTGTATTTAAAAGATACAGGGCATTTTCCCACGACGGTGAACCAGCCAGCCTCCGCCTGCTGCCTGCAGCACTCCTGTTGGACTTCCGGGTTCCGGGAGCTTACTAAAATGGCGCCCATAGAGCGCCATTTTAGTACTCCGCTCTATTATCTTTGGTAGTAACGTAGCCGTTGCCTGTCAGTTTGTCGTCAGTTGAAAAACAGACGGAAGGGTTCTAATAAAGCAAAAAATGATCTTAATAATGATAATAATGAAGTATAACATATAATAGTGATAATCATAAACGTAGCTCTTTATTCAATCCAATCGTTTAACTAGAGTTTGCAGTTTTACAGTCTGGAAATAAAGCAGGGATAATAAAAGTAATAAAATATAAGTAATTAGTAAAAGTATAAGTCGTAGTAAGTAAAATTAATTAAATATAAACCCAATACTTATTTCATTTAAATATAAATTCATCGCCGCTTGGTGTCGCCATTATTCTTTTCCCGCCTCTGAACAGCGGCGCGCAAAGGATTTTGGGATATGCGAGGCCGCGAAGGATAGTTGCGGTGCATCCTCCAAAAAGGGGGAAAAGAAGTACGCATTTGAAGTACGCATTTGAAGGAGCCTTCGAATTGGGACAGCCTTCGCGCCGCGTTGTGACGTAATCGGCCTTCAAATGCGTACTTCGAAGCATGCAACCCCTGAATTGGGACACAGCTTTGGTGCTCTACGCGCGCCTCACGGCAGCGATGCGCATCCTTTGCGCATTTGCAGAGAATGCGTCCCCTTGCGCAAAATGGGGCCCTACGCACAGCGCGTGTTCTGCGTGTAGGGAGGGGCGGAGCTTACACTACTACTATACCTATTACCAGTGGCGTAACTATCGACGGTGCAACCGGTGCATTGCACCGGGGCCCAGACGCCGGGGGGGGGGGGGGGGGGCCCATGAAGGAAGAAAAAAAAAGTACTGGGACCCCACCCCCCGGGTCAACAATCGCGGGGGCACAAAAAAAATATTTGCACCGGGGCCTATCACCATGATGTTATGCCACTGCCTACTACAATACTACAGCACCTACTATAATACTACTACAATACTACTATACCTACTATAATACCAAAGTATCTACTACCATTCTATTATAATACTGCTATACCTCCTATAATACTACAGTATCTACTACAATTCTACTATAATACTGCTATACCTACTATAATACTACAGCACCTACTACAATACTACTATAATACTGCTATCCTACTGTTATACTATGGTACCTACTACAATACTACTACAATACTGCTATACCTACTATAATACTACAGTACCTACTACAATACTACTATAATAATGCTATACCTACTATAAAGATCCTGTGGCACTCATCGCAAGAGTAGGGGTGCTAACTCCGGTGTCCCGGCCAAAATTCCCAACCTGGCTCTTGTACCATCATGGCCACCTAATCATCCCCTGGTCTCTAATTGGTTAGTTTCATTCCTCATCTCTCCGCTGAGCCAGTGTGTGGTGAGCGTTCTGGCGCATACTGGCTGCCGTGCATCACCCAAGTGGGTGCTACACACTGGTAGCGGATGAGGTGTCATATCCCCCCCACACACACACACACACTATGTAAAGCGCTTTGGGTGTCTTGAAAAGCGCTATATAAATGCAATTAATTATTATTATTATTATTATTATTATTATTATTATAAAACTACAGTACCTACTACAATACTACTACACTACTACTATACCTACTATAATACAACAGTACCTCATACAATTCAACTATAATACTGCTATACCTCCTATAATACTATGGTACATACTACAATACTACTACACTACTACTATACCTACTATAATACAACAGTACCTCGTACAATTCAACTATAATACTGCTATACCTCCTATAATACTATGGTACATACTACAATACTACTACACTACTACTATACCTACTATAATACAACAGTACCTCATACAATTCGACTATAATTATGCTATACCTCCTATAATACTATGGTACCTACTACAATACTACTACACTACTACTATACCTACTATAATACTACAGTACCTCGTACAATTCTACTATAATACTGCTATACCTACTATAATACTACAGTACCTACTACAATACTACTACACTACTACTATAATACTACAGCACCTACTACAATACTACTACACTACTACTATAATACTACAGTACCTACTACAATACTACTACACTTCTACTATACCTACTATAATACTACAGCACCTACTACAATACTACTACACTTCTACTATACCTACTATAATACTGCTATACCTACTAAAAGACTACAGCACCTACTATAATACGGCTATACCTACTATAATACTACAGTACCTTCTACAACACTTCTATAATACTGCCATATGCCCTCAATGAAAATTCATTGAGGGCAAAGCCCTCATTTGCAATGATGTCGAGTAAAATACAAGGAGCATAAATAAAACATAGATTTAAGATAACAGAGGAAAAAAATGTTAAGAGCAGAAAGAAAAACAGAGACAAATAAAACATATAAATAACTTCAAACACAATTAATTAAAACAATTACATACATGAGACAGGTGGTCTTTGAGCAATGTCTTAAAAAGGTTAAATGTAACCAAGGTGTTAATACCTATGTTAAGGTTTAGCCATAAAGTTTCTTGGATCCCAATAAGCGGAAGACAGAGGCCGGGTAGATAGAACAAGGTTTTATTCTAAGCCTCCAAACAAAATAAAGGCAATGCGGGTCGAGGCAGGAGTGGGTAGGTGAGGTAGGCTGAGCACTGGAGACACCGGAACAACGAGGACCATCCACAGGTAAGAGATCGAGGTCTGAGGAAGAGGGTAACAAACAGTAAGAATCCAACGAACCAAAAACACGAAAAATAAACTCACTAGACGGAATAGCTACTAGTCGAGCAACGGGGAGACACTGGTACCGTGTGTGACGGAATACTCTGGCGCTGAAGCGAAGTTAGAGCCGGCCTAATAAAGGAGTCCAAACGATGATGAGAACCAGGTGTGCCTCGTAAGTGCCCAGCTCCACCGGCCACGCCCTGCACCTGCCCACAACCAATGCCTGCGGAGGAAAACAAAGCAGACCAAGTGCAACACAAAGCACGGAGAAAACAAAAACACAAACTCCCCGTGTGCAAACATGAGTCAATCACAACAGTACCCCCCCCTCAACGGACGCCTCCTGGCTTGTCCGGATAACGTCTATGGAAGTCCCGGATCAACGTAGGGTCCAAAATCATGGACCGGGAGACCCAAGACCACTCCTCCGGCCCGTACCCCTCCCAATCGACGAGGTACTGAAAACCCCTACCCCGTCTCCGTACGTCCAGCAGCTCCCGGACAGAGTAGGCCGGGTGGTCCTCGACGAGCAGGGGGGGTGGAGGGGGCTCGGCCGGAGGGTTGAGAGCACTGACCACTACCGGTTTCAACAGAGAAACATGAAACACCGGGTGTATATTGAGGGCAGGGGGCAACTTCAGTTTTATAACACACGGGTTAATAATACCCGCAATGACGTACGGACCGATGTACTTGGGGGTTAGTTTAGTGCTCTCGGTCTGGAGAGGCAGGTCGCGGGATGACAGCCATACGCTCTGTCCCACCTGGTAGTCGGGGGCTGGGGTACGGTGGTGATCCGCCACCTGCTGGTTCTGAACCGCCGTACGCCCGAGCGCCTCCCTAGTGTCCAGCCAGACCCGGCGGATGCGCCGGAGATGTTCCTGGACAGAGGGAACTGCCACCTCCGCCTCCTGTATAGGAAATAGTGGGGGCTGAAAGCCCATGGAAACAGAGAAGGGAGACATACCGGTGGACGAGCAGACCAAAGAGTTCCTGGCGTACTCCACCCAAGGAAGGTGGGTGGCCCAGGAGACGGGATGCTCGGCAGCGACGCACCATAACGCTGATCCCAGGTCCTGGTTGGCGCGTTCGGTCTGGCCGTTAGTTTGAGGGTGGTAGCTGGCAGGGCTCCGAACCGGTTCAAGGAACGAAAACGAAAACCGAAAACGAACGGAATTTTATGAGGAACGGAAACGGAAACGAAAACCAAATGGTCTTCAACTGTTCCGGAACAGAAACGTTTTTTTTTCGTTCTCTATATAGCCTATAAAATTTCACAAAAGCATAGCCTATTTCATGAAAAAAAAAATCCGGTTGCCGCGTTCACTTCGCCGCCCGCTAAGCTCAGCTGTTACAAATTCCCACCACCACCCTGGCGAGAGGCGATTTGGAAGCAGCAGTTGCACTGAGCTCTATCTTCGACAAAGGTAACGTGAGCTAAATTAACCGAGTCCACTATAATAACGTTAGCTAAGCAACTCGTTAGCAACTCACTACAAGGTTACAGATATTTGCACTATATAGCTTGCTATTAGACATTTTCTAGCTACGAAAAACGAATGTTGAGGCTAACACTAGCTAGCCAACTAGGACTAGGACTACAGTTAATGTTAGCTGGCTATGTCATTTGGTTGTTACGGATTGAATACTGTAATTTATTTTGGCTTTTACGTGTTGTTTAGATGGGACGGAACCAGGAGAACCCGGTGAGAAAACATTTCTCATTTAATGCAGTGTCCAACAAATCTACCTGCCAAGTCGAGGGCTGTGGGGCAGAAATTATTGGGAATCATGGCAGCAACCTGCAGAGACATATTCAAAGACGACATCCAGATCTGTTCGAGAAGTCACTCCAAGACCACCAAAACCAAAACAAGAGGTCAGCAGCGGATGGGCAAAATACTTTGGACTCGGTCATAGTGAAAAAGCCCAAACAGTTCCAAGTCGCATTGACTCCTGATACCCTCAAAGAGGCGTGTGTAGAGCTAGTGACTGTTAATGGCAGACCCTTTTCATTGATGGAAGATTCAGGATTCAGAAAAATAATTGACCCAATACAGAACGCTATGGGAAAAAGTGTTACAATCAATTCATCTAACATCCGCGATAGGGTGTCAGGGATTGCTCAGGGTGAAAGGGAAAAGCTCGCGAATGAACTAAGTGGGAGGCTTCTGATGCTTAAAATAGATTCTGCAACATGTAGAGACCGCTCTGTGCTGGGTATTAACGTGCAGTACTCCGACGGAAAGGGGGTTGTGTTGCGAACCATGGCAGTGAGAGATTTGACAGCACGGCACACATCCGAGTACATCTCAACTGTGGTGATGGACGTCTTGCGTCAATATAACATTAGCTTGCAACAGGTGTACTCAGTCACTTCCGATAACGGGGCGAATATGCTCAAAGCCGTGACCTTACTGTCAGACATCCAAGAGAGGGGCGAGAGCAACGAAGATGCAACCGGCGAGGAGACAGAGCAGACCGGGGAGGATGTGGAAAAGGCCGGGGAGGATGTGGGGAACCAGGAGGAGCTAACGCTTCAACTCGACTCTGTGTGGCCCGGTCATGTGTTGCGTAGTGTAAGATGTGCGGCGCATACTTTACAGTTGGCTGTCGATGATGCATTAAAACAAGTGTCCAATATCATAGCAAAGGCAAGACATGTAGCAAAACGATTACGTACGTAGAACGTGGTGTGTGTTCTCAAGAGAATGGGACACAAGAGGGCAATTGTGGATTGTGCAACTCGCTGGCACTCCACTCATGATATGCTCGAGCGGCTGCTTGACCTGAAGACCTTTTGTGAAGACATGGCCCCAACTATCCCCGTGCTACATCTAAGTGACTCTGAATGGGAATATGTTTCCAACACAGTAAATGCACTGAAACCCGCGAAAATCGCCACAAAATGTCTCCAATCTGATCAGCTGACCGTGGGTGAGTTCTACGGCGTATGGCTCAAATGTTCACTGGACACCGAAAAGGTAGCAAGCGCCTTTGCGAGGAAGGTATCCCAGTGCCTCAAAGCACGCCAGAGCACACTAATTGACAATGACGCATTCGTAGCTGCTTTATTCCTCGATCCCAGATATAGATTATTTTTGACCGAATGTCAAACCGAGAAGGCGAAAATACACCTGCACCGTACATGGGAGGCAATACAGAACCTAGAACCACGCAATGCAGCCAGGAGCGACACAGCCGCGTGCACAACAGCCTCCCCTACTCAGCCTCAGACATCATCCGACGACGAAATTGAGCACCTTTTGATGGAAAAACAGAGAGACACCAGCACAACACAGCGGCGCCCCCACGTCTCCATCGTGTCACTCTTGGACACATACTCCAAAGAAGCCCGTCTAAGGCATACTGAAGATCTGTTTCAGTACTGGGCTACGCATGCTGTATCCAACCCAGACTTGTACAAGCTCGCTATGAGTGTCATCACTCTCCCTGTCACGCAAGTCAGTGTGGAACGGGCATTTTCAAGTTTGAAATGTATTCTTTCCCCGTTAAGATCATCATTGAACGAAAAGGTGCTTGAGGACATTCTGTTGGTACGTCTGAATAAACTATATGGACTGTAGCAGCCTATAGCTTATATTGCGCAGGTTCCTATCCATTACTGCTCCCAAGTAGGCTAGACCTGAGCACAATTTAAACTTATTTTATTTGTATTGCATTATATCCAGGTCATTTTATTTGTTCTACTATTGTGCTTTGAAAACGAATGTGACGGCACTGTCTCACTTTTGGCTCATCTATAGGCCTATTTTTCATTTATAATTATTGTAGGCCTACGCAGGTAGCCTAATTATTTATTTTTTTATTATTGAAGGCCAGGTAGCCTAATTGTTATTTCTATCACTGCCCCAGGTGATTATTGTTAACTTGCTTTTTCAAACGAATGTGACTGAGCAGCCTATTGCGCTCAGATTTGTTCCACCGTTTTGCTTTGAAAATGTGACTGAACAGCGCACTGAGTTTTAGATAGGCCAACCAATGTGTTCTAGTCATAATTTTGATTGTAATAATAATTTGATTGTGGCTGAAAAAAACGAATAAATGGACCTTGGGTCCAAATGTGTATATTTTGTCTTGCTGTTGTAATGTAGCCTAGGCCGTATGCCATTTCAGTTGCGATCTTAAATAGGCCTTACTCGCACAGTGAAATTGATTTGGAAATGATTTGTTTGTAATGTAGATAAGATAATATATTGTGCCTGCCCAGGCCTTATGTCGTTTCAAAGTCGGGATTTTAAATGTTATGAGTTAAATTGGAAGTTGTTGGAGAGACTTGGGTATTTGTCAGCAACATAGAAAATACAACATATTCGCTTATGGCGGGGTTAGAAATGATTGAGCGAGCCTCTATATCTGAAGATCTCCATGGAATATGGATAAAACTTACAACCAGGTAAGGAGTTTCTAGCCCACTTATCCAGAAATGATTTTGATACACAATTATATTTATCATAGAATATAGGCTACAGTCAGCAGCAGTCTGCCTGGTATGTGAGATGGATATCGCGAATATTTTTGGATGATTTTTGCGCATTTAGACTACTGTGTAAATTAAGGGCAAATACCAATAACTAGGTCTATTAAGGTATCGACCACAAAAATAGACTAGGCCCAATAACACTGCCGGAACGTTAAGAACGAACGTTATTTTACGTTCCGAACCGGTTCAGGAACGATATGTTGGTGGCGGAACGCAAGAACGAAAACGTTAAATATACCGGTTCCGTTCGTAACGGAACGATTGAAAAATAATTTCATTTTCAAGCCCTGGTAGCCGGATGAGAGACTGACCGATGCCCCCAACGCCCGACAAAACGCCTTCCAGACGCGAGATGAGAACTGCGGTCCTCGGTTGGAGACGATGTCCTGGGGGATGCCGTGGAGTCGAAACACATGCTGAACCAGCAGGTTTGCAGTCTCTAGGGCAGAAGGCAACTTAAGTAACGGGACAAAATGCACAGTCTTAGAAAAACGATCGACAATAGTGAGAATGACCGTATTGCCCTCAGAGGGTAGAAGCCCCATGACAAAGTCCACAGCGACACACCAGGGTCGGTGAGGAACCGGCAGGGGACGCAGGAGACCCGCCGGGGCGCGGTAGGAAGACTTGCCGCGAGCACAGACGGAGCAGGCCGCCACAAACACCTTCATGTCTGCGGTCATAGAGGGCCACCAGAACCGTTGGCGTAGGAGAGATTGAGTGCGGTGTGAACCCGGATGGCATGCGACTCTGGACTCGTGCCCCCACTGGAGAACTGCCGTGCGGGTTGCTGGAGGGACGAACAGCCGACCAGGAGGACAGCCCTCTGGGATGGGTTGGTCCTGCTGGGCCTCTTGGACCTCCTGCTCGATCTCCCACCGGGCGGCCCCGATGACACAGGCGGGGGAGAGAATCTTCTCCTCCACCGCCTGTGCACCAGGGGAGTCAAACTGACGGGAGAGGGCGTCAGCCTTTCCATTCTTGGAACCCGGACGGTAGGTGAGGATGAAGCGAAATCTCCCCAGGAAAAGGGACCAACGTGCCTGACGGGAGTTCAGACGGTGCGCGGTCTGGAGGTAAGCCAGGTTCCGATGGTCCGTCCAAACTATAAACGGAAGATCGACTCCCTCGAGCCAATGTCTCCATTCCTGGAGAGCCAAAACCACAGCTAACAACTCCCGGTTGCCCACGTCGTAGTTCTCCTCGGCAGGACTAAGACGGCGAGAGAAAAACGAGCACGGGTGAAGTTTATTGTCCTCTGCAGAGCGTTGAGAGAGGACGGCTCCTACCCCAGTGTTAGACACGTCCACCTCCACAACAAACTGGACCGAAGGATCTGGATGGTTGAGGACCGGAGCGGAAGAAAACAGGGTCTTTAAACGCAAAAACGCGGAGTCTGCTGCCTGCGACCAACTAAAAACAACCTTGGTAGAGGTTAACTGAGACAAGGGGGCCGCAACTCTACTATAGTTCCTGATAAAACGTCTGTAAAAATTAGCGAACCCCAAGAAACGTTGGAGCTGTTTCCGAGAGGACGGGACAGGCCATTCGGAGACCGCACGCACCTTCTCTGGATCCGCTTGCAGTTGACCCTCCTTGACGATGAACCCCAGAAAACTGACCGACTTAGTGTGAAAGACGCACTTCTCAGCCTTAACAAATAGCCTATTCTCCAGAAGACGTGCTGCTCGTGTTCGGCTCGGTTCTTAGAGAAAATAAGAATATCGTCCAGGTAAACAAACACAAAGCGATGCAACATGTCCTGGAGAACGTTGTTTATGAGGGCTTGAAACACAGCCGGCGCGTTCGTGAGCCCAAAAGGCATAACCAGATACTCGAAGTGCCCGAGAGGAGTGTTGAATGCGGTTTTCCACTCGTCCCCCTCCCGAATACGAACTAGATGATAAGCGTTACGGAGGTCCAGTTTGGAGAACAGAGTAGCCTGGTGAAGAGGTGTAAACGCGGAGTCTAAAAGAGGCAGAGGATACTTATTCTTCACCGTAATGTCATTTATGCCTCTATAATCCACACAGGGACGCAGGGACTTATCCTTCTTTTCTACAAAAAAAAAAACCTGAACCCACCGGGGAAGAAGAGGGACGAATAAGTCCGTTGGCCAAAGACTCGGAGATGTAAGCCTCCATGGCTTCCCTCTCCGGTCGTGATAAATTGTAGAGTCTACTGGAAGGCAGAGTAGCACCGGACAGAAGGTTAATCGCGCAGTCATACGGATGGTGAGGAGGTAAGGATAGGGCCCTATCCCTACTAAAGACCTCCTGGAGATCGTGATACACGGTAGGAACATTAGAGAGGTCTATAGGACTGGGCAATAGCGTCGCAGAAGGGATCTCGCCAGGAGGCATAGCAGAACGAAGACAGTTGGAGTGACAGAAAATACTCGTAATGAAGGAAGTAGACCAATCGATGTGCGGGTTGTGTAGTCTAAGCCACGGAAGACCAAGTACAATGGGGGACGTAGGAGATGGTATGACGTATAGAGAAATTAACTCGTGATGATTACCGGAGAGTTGAAGGTGTACAGGAATAGTGCGGTGAGTTACCCGAGCCAGAAGCCAGCCATCTAACGTGAGCACCTCTCTTGGCTTGGGGAGTTGCTCCAGAGGTAACTGGGCCTTGGTACAAAAGACAGTGTCAATAAGGTTCTCATCCGCCCCCGAATCAATAAATACAGACAGTGAAATAGGTGACAAAGAACCAAACAGGTGACCCTAGACAAGGATCCGTGACAGGGAGGTGGCTCGGCAAACGGTTTGGCTCACCAACGCGCCCCTGGACGTTGGTGAATCCCCCCTTTTCCCGTAAGCGGGCAGGAATCCACAAAATGTCCACCCTCCCCACAGTACAAACAAAGTCTGTTAATGGTACGACGACGGCGTTCTGCCGCGGACAAACGCGTCCTACCTACCTGGGCCATGCGGAGGCCTCAGATAGCCCCGAAGCGCGGTCGTGCCTCTCCCTGCGCCTCTCCCTGAGCCTATTGTCCAGGCGAATAGCTAGGGCGATAAGGTCCTCTAGTGACAACGTCTCATCTCTGACTGCTAACTCGTCTCTTAATCGGTCGGAAAGACCTCTTAAAAACACGCTCTGCAAGGCTGTGTCGTCCCAGCCGCTCTCCACAGCGAGAATGCGGAAATTGAGAGCGAACTGGGAGACCGAGTCCGCACCCTGTCGAAGAGAGAGTAGTCGGCTGCTGGCCTCTTTCCCCTTGACCGGGTGGTCAAAAACCCCCCGCATGTTGTCAATAAACTCAGAGTAAGAGCTGGCGAGAGTAGGGCGGTTAAAGGCGATGGCTACAGCCCAGTCGGAGGCTTGGCCGGACAACAGACTCATTACGTACGCCGTCTTCGTTCTATCGCCAGCGTACGTCAGGGGTTGTTGTTCGAACACAAGGGCGCATTGGTGTAGGAACTGCCGACACCTGCCCAACTCCCCGGAATACCTGAGCGGAGTTGGGATGAACGGTTCACGAGGCTGGTAAGGAGGCAAAACAGATGCCGCCGCAGGAGGTTCGTAGCTGGTCGACGCCGCTGATCCAAGGGGCACGGTGGGAGCGGCGAGGGACGAGACTCGAGCGAACATCTGCTCCAGACGATTCCCCAGTTGTTCCATGCCGGTCGAGAGGGTAGTTAACACCCTGGAAACATCTTGTAGATCGGCGTCATGTTGACCAATACGCACTCCTTGGGAGGAGAGCGCCAGCCAGACCCTTTCTGTCTCCGCGGGATCCATTTTATGGCCAGAGTATTCTATTAAGGTTTAGCCATAAAGTTTCTTGGATCCCAATAAGCGGAAGACAGAGGCCGGGTAGATAGAACAAGGTTTTATTCTAAGCCTCCAAACAAAATAAAGGCAATGCGGGTCAAGGCAGGAGCGGGTAGGTGAGGTAGGCTGAGCACTGGAGACACCGGAACAACGAGGACCATCCACAGGTAAGAGATCGAGGTCTGAGGAAGAGGGTAACAAATGGTAAGAATCCAACGAACCAAAAACACGAAAAATAAACTCACTAGACGGAATAGCTACTAGTCGAGCAACGGGGAGACACTGGTACCGTGTGTGACGGAATACTCTGGCGCTGAAGCGAAGTTAGAGCCGGCCTAATAAAGGAGTCCAAACGATGATGAGAACCAGGTGTGCCTCGTAAGTGCCCAGCTCCACCGGCCACGCCCCGCACCTGCCCACAACCAATGCCTGCGAAGGAAAACAAAGCAGACCAAGTGCAACACAAAGCACGGAGAAAACAAAAACACAAACACTCATGTGCAAACATGAGTCAATCACAACAACCTAGCTCATGCTGCAGGGTATTCCAGGCTGATGGGGCTCAGTACGGACTTGAGGGATCTTTAAAGCCAACCTGCCAGTCCATGTCTGGTAGGGGCTTGAATACCAGTCTAATAATGATGCAATATAGGCAGGAAGTTTCCCTAAAAATGCTTTATAAATAAATAAAAACAAATGCAAATCACGCCTTGCGGATAGAGTCCATCCAACCTTTTCATAAAGAGTACAGTGGTGGGTACTGTAGGCTTCCTCTGTTATAAATCTAAGGGCTGAATGATAGACAGCATCCAGGGCCCTGGGAGATGTGACAGATGCATGTCTATACACCACATCTCTGTAATCCAGAGCAGAGAGGACAATCTATAATCCTTTTCCTACAGAAAAGTGGGAAATGACTTTTGTTCCTAAATAAAAAACCTATCTTCTATCTTGATTTTGCCACCAAGTTATTAATGTGACAATTAGAAGTAAGCTTTTCATCAAGCCAAATTCCTAAATATTTGTATTCCGATACACTCTCAATGGTAGACTCCTTTAGAGTGGTTATGCACATGTCCTGATGGCTGTTGCTCCTAGTTCTAACAGTATGAATTAGGTTTTCTGAGCATTTAGCACAAGTTCAGTTAAAATATTTTGAAGGGCATTAAAATTAACCTGAAGCTGTTCCATGGCTATCTTTACAGAGTCAGCAATACAATACAGAATAGTGCCATCCGCATACAGATGCACCTGACAATTAAGCAGGGATTAAGCATACCTACTATAATACCAAAGTATCTACTACCATTCTACTACAATACTGCTATACCTATAATACTACAGTACCTACTACAATACTACTATACCTACAATAATACTAAAGTACCTACTACCATTCTACTATAATACTGCTATACCTACTATAATAGTACAGTACCTACTACAATACTACTATAATACTACGGTACCTACTATTATACTACGGTAGCTACTACAATACTACTATTATACTGCTATACCTACATAATACTACAGTACGTACTACAATTCGACTATAATACTGCTATACCTACTATAATACTACAGTACCTACTACAATAGTACTACACTACTACTATACCTACTATAATACTACAGTACCTACTACAATACTATAATACGGCTATACCTACTATAATACTACAGTACCTTCTACAACACTTCTATAATACTGCCATACCTACTATAATACTACAGTACCTACTACAATACTACTATACCTACTATAATACCAAAGTATCTACTACCATTCTACTATAATACTGCTATAACTACTATAGTACCGCTATACCTACTATAATACTATGGTACCTCCTACAATACTACTACACTACTACTATACCTACTATAATACTACAGTACCTACTACACTACTATAATACTGCTATACTACTATAATACTGCTATACGTACTATAATACTATGGTACCTCCTACAATACTACTACACTACTACTATACCTACTATAATACTACAGTACCTACTACAATACTACTACACTACTACTATACCTACAATAATACTAAAGTACCTACTACCATTCTACTATAATACTGCTATACCTACTATAATAGTACAGTACCTACTACAATACTACTATAATACTATGGTACCTACTATTATACTACGGTACCTACTACAATACTACTATTATACTGCTATACCTACATAATACTACAGTACGTACTACAATTCTACTATAATACTACTATACCTACTATAATACTACAGTACCTACTACAACACTACTATAATACTACTATACTACTATAATACTACTATACCTACTATAATACTACAGTATGTACAACAATACTACTATAATACTACTATACCTAATATTACAGTATCTACTACAATACTACTATAACTACTACAATACTACAGTGCCTACTATAATACTACAGAACCTACTATACCTATTATAATACTACAGAACCTACTATACCTATTATAATACTACTGTAATACTACAATACTTCTACAATACTTACTATACCTACTATAATACTATTATTTTCATATTAAAGTAGGTATAACCACACCGCCACCACCACCGTCTCCAATCTAAATAATAATGTGAAATCTAAACGTTCTGTTGTGTCTCCTCCTCCAGGAACATGGTTCCCTCCAATCTGATTGAGGCCACATTCCAGCAGGTAGGAGATCCTGTCATCTCTCATCAGGAAGCTTCTAGGACATGAGTTAATGTGAATGATGTCACTGTTTATTTTCCAGTACAAAACGGACCTGGTACCCATCCTCAAACTACCCACTAGGACCATCCAGCCCGACTTTGTGTATGTGGTTCCTGACGACAGCGACCCCAGCGGGCGTACAGTCTACCTGGAGCTGACCCCCCCACCAGAGGTCCAATACAAGACAAGCCCCGGGAGCAGCCAGCAGATGAACGTTCTGGGCATAGTTATCTTCTCTGCTACCATGGGTACATGTTGTCATGATAACTGACTTGATGCTGCTGCTTCTTCTTCTGGAACAGGCTCCTAAAGTTGGCTCCTAAAGTTTAGCATCCCCTTTTGTGCTCTGGCAGGTCTATTGCTGGGCAGAATGGGAGAAAGAGGTGCCCCATTGGTCAACGTTTGTCAGTGCATCAACGAGTGTGTCATGAAAATAATCAACGCTGCAGTTTGGTAAGCTACAAGTATATTCATGTGACCCCTTTAATATTCATAGAAGCTAATATTCATGTGACCCTTTAATATTCATAGAAGCTATTATGCATGTGACACTTTAATATTTATAGAAGCTAATATTCATGACCACTTTAATATTTATTTAAGCTAATATTCAAATGACCCCTCTAATATTTATAGAAGCTAATATTCATGTGACCCCTTTAATATTTATAGAAGCAAATATTCATGACCCCTTTAATATTTATAGAAGCTAATATTCATGTGACCCCTTTAATATTTATAGAAAAAAGAGCTATACGAATTATACATAAAACAGCTTACAGAGAACCAACAAATCCATTATTTGTTGAACTAAAAACACTTAAATTTCCAGATTTGATTGACTACAAAACTATTCAAATAATGTTTAAAGCAAATAATCACCAATTGCCTCATGCCATCCAGGAGTTGTTCCAACTGAGAGAGAGCAAATACAACTTAAGAGGAACCTGTATATTCAATAAACCATCTACAAGAACCAATACAAAATTGCACTGTATAACAACAAAGGCTGTAAGTCTGTGGAACAACTGCAATGATGAGCTGAAAAAATGTACAACAATATCAAAACTAAAAAAACTCTTCAGAAACAAAACATTGAAATCTTATGAGCTGGAGGAGTGAATTACTGAATTACTGTTTTGCTGTTTTAAATTTTAAATTTGATGGTTTTTCGTTCATCTGCTCCATTATTTTATTTTGATATTGTCTTGTCGAAAAGTTTTGATCTGTTTAACACACGAGCTAAACATCATAGACACTGACTGATTCATACCGAAGATTTATTTTTTTGTAAGTAATTTTAAAAAATAAGAGGGGGTAGGACCAGAAAAGTTTTTCTTAACTTCTTCCTATCCCTTTGAACATGAACTATGTTATTTGAGTTATGTATTTGTTGCTTAGGATCCTGAGGATCCCATTTGTTTGTTTTTTAATTTATGTATTTCCTTTTTTTACTACTCAATTGTTTAAATTTTTTTTTTTTTTTTTTAACCATGTTCAAATAAATAAATTTAAAAAAAAAAGAAGCTAATATTCATGACCCCTTTAATATTTATAGAAGCTAATATACTGTGACCACTTTAATATTTATAGAAGCTAATATTCATGACCACTTTAATATTTATAGTGCAGTCACACTTACAGGCCACTATTTACAAGATCGTTGAACACATGAGTGTTCAGCTTTTCACATTGAAGCAAACCTAACCTTGAAGCTAACCTAGCGTTGAAGCCCGATCTAGCATTGAAGCTAACCTAGCGTTGAAGCCCAACCTAGCGTTGAAGCCCAACCTAGCATTTAAGATCAACCTAGCATTGAAGCTAACCTAGCATTGAAGCCCAACCTAGCGTTGAAGTTCACCTAGCATTGAAGCCCAACCAGGTGTTGAAGCCCAACCTAGCGTTGAAGCTAACCTAGGGTTGAAGCTAACCTAGCTGGTTGTATTTTGAATGCCCAACCTAGCGTTGAAGCCCAACCTAGCATTTAAGAGCCCAACCTAGCATTGAAGCTAACCTAGCATTGAAGCCCAACCTAGCGTTGAAGTTCACCTAGCATTGAAGCCCAACCTGGTGTTGACGCCCAACCTAGCGTTGAAGCTAACCTAGGGTTGAAGCTAACCTAGCTGGTTGTATTTTGAATGCCCAACCTAGCATTGAAGCCCAACCTAGCATTTAAGCCCAACCTAGCATTGAAGCTAACCTAGCATTGAAGCCCAACCTAGCGTTGATGTTCACCTAGCATTGAAGCCCAACCTGGTGTTGAAGACCAACCTAGCGTTGAAACTAACCTAGCATTGAAGCTAACCTATCTGGTTGTATTTTGAATGCCCAACCTAGCGTTGAAGCTAATATAGATGGTTGCATTCTGAACACCCAACCTAGCATTGAAGCTAACCTATCTGGTTGTATTCTGAACGCCCAACCTAGCCTTGAAGCTAATCTAGCTGGTTGTATTCTGAACTCCCAACCTAGCCTTGAAGCTAACCTATCTGGTTGTATTCTGAACGCCCAACCTAGCCTTGAAGCTAATCTAGCTGGTTGTATTCTGAACTCCCAACCTAGCCTTGAAGCTAATCTAGATGGTTGTATTCTGAACGCCCAACCTAGCGTTGAAGCTAACCCAGCTGGTTCTATTCTGAACGCCCAACCTAGCGTTGAAACTAACCTAGCTGATTGTATTTTAAACGCCCAACCTAGTGTCCAACACTGGATGCTCATCATGTTGACTGCTTAAGACCTCAGAAAATACAGACAGACAAAGGGAGACCAGGTGGTCATTCTGTTGGTTCCAGGTACTTCCCCTTCGGCATCATCTTCCTTGTAGCAGGGAAGATCCTGGACATGCAGGACCCCAGCACGCTGGGCAGGAAGCTGGGTTGGTACACGCTCACCGTCCTGGCTGGCCTCTTCGTCCATGGTCTCATCCTCCTGCCCCTGTTCTACTTCCTCCTCACTCGGAAGAACCCTTTCACCTACATCAGAGGCCTGCTGCAGGCCATGGTCATCGCCCTGGCAACCTCCTCCAGGTAAGACATGCTCATCGGCCCTGGCAACCTCCTCCAGGTAAGACATGCTCATCGCCCTAGCAATCTCCTCCAGGTAAAACATGCAAATTGCCCTGGCAACCTCCTCCAGGTAAGATATGCTCATGGCCCTGGCAACATCCTCCACTGGGCTACTATAAGTCTATTCATAATTTTTTCATCTAGTGAAAATGTAATGATGTAGCACAATCTCTCTCTAGCTCAGCCACTCTACCCATCACTATGAAGTGTCTGTTGGAGAACTGCCACGTGGACCGGCAGATCGCCCGCTTTGTGCTCCCGGTGGGAGCCACCATCAACATGGATGGAACAGCGCTGTATGAGGCCGTCGCTGCTATCTTCATCGCCCAGGTCAACGACTACGAGCTAGACTTTGGTCAACTGGTGACCATCAGGTAGAGTACGTCAGGTAGACTATGACCGGTAGACTCTAAGTCAGGTAGACTATGTCAGGTAGACTACATCAGGTAGAGACTAGGTCAGGTAGACTAGGTCAGGTAGACAACATCAGGTAGACTAGGTCCGGTTGACTCTACATCAGGTAGACTAGGTCAGATAGACTAGGTCAGGTAGACTCTACTTCAGGTAGAAAAGGTCAGGTAGACTAGGTTAGGTAGACTAGGTCTGGTAGACTCTACATCAGGTAGACTAGGTCAGGTAGACTAGGTCAGTTAAACTACATCAGGTAGACTAGGTCAGGTTGGCTAGGTCAGGTAGACTAGGTCCGTTAGACTAAGTCGGGTAGACTAGGTCAGGTAGACTAGGTCAGTTAGACTACGTCAGGTAGACTAGGTCAGGTAGACAACGTCGGGTAGACTAGGTCAGTTAGACTACGTCAGGTAGACTAGGTCAGGTAGACAACGTCGGGTAGACTAGGTCAGTTAGACTACGTCAGGTAGACTAGGTCCGGTTGACTCTACATCAGGTAGACTAGGTCAGATAGACTAGGTCAGGTAGACTCTACTTCAGGTAGGAGGTGGGAGCCACCATCAACATGGATGGAACAGCGCTGTATGAGGCCGTCGCTGCTATCTTCATCGCCCAGGTCAACGACTACGAGCTAGACTTTGGTCAACTGGTGACCATCAGGTAGAGTACGTCAGGTAGACTATGACCGGTAGACTCTAAGTCAGGTAGACTATGTCAGGTAGACTACATCAGGTAGAGACTAGGTCAGGTAGACTAGGTCAGGTAGACAACATCAGGTAGACTAGGTCCGGTTGACTCTACATCAGGTAGACTAGGTCAGATAGACTAGGTCAGGTAGACTCTACTTCAGGTAGAAAAGGTCAGGTAGACTAGGTTAGGTAGACTAGGTCTGGTAGACTCTACATCAGGTAGACTAGGTCAGGTAGACTAGGTCAGTTAAACTACATCAGGTAGACTAGGTCAGGTTGGCTAGGTCAGGTAGACTAGGTCCGTTAGACTAAGTCGGGTAGACTAGGTCAGGTAGACTAGGTCAGTTAGACTACGTCAGGTAGACTAGGTCAGGTAGACAACGTCGGGTAGACTAGGTCAGTTAGACTACGTCAGGTAGACTAGGTCAGGTAGACAACGTCGGGTAGACTAGGTCAGTTAGACTACGTCAGGTAGACTAGGTCGGGTAGACTCTACATCAGGTACACTATGTCCGGTAGACTAGATCAGGTAGACTAGGTCAGGTAGACTCTACTTCAGGTAGACTAGGTCAGGTAGACTAGACTAGGTAGACTCTACGTCAGGTAGACTATGTCAGGTAGACTAGATTAGGTAGACTCTACGTCAGGTAGACTAGGTCAGGTAGACTCTAGGTCAGGTAGACTAGGTCAGGTAGACTACCTTCGGTAGACTAGGTCAGGTTGACTAGGTCAGTTAGACTATGTCAGATAGACTAGGTCAGGTAGACTAGGTCAGGTAGACTATGTCAGGTAGAATACGTCAGGTAGACTAAGTCAGGTAGACTAGGTCAGTTAGACTATGTCGGGTAGACTAGGTCAGGTAGACTCGATCAGATAGACTATGTCGGGTAGACTACATCGGGTAGACTAGGTCAGTTTGACTAGGTCAGTTGGACTACATCAGGTAGACTAGGTCAGGTTGACTAGGTCAAGTAGAATACCTCAGGTAGACTAAGTCAGGTAGACTCTACTTCAGGTAGACTATGTCAGGTAGACTAGACTATGTAGACTCTACGTCAGGTAGACTTGGTCAGGTAGGCTATGTCAGGTAGACTAGATTAGGTAGACTCTATGTCAGGTAGACTATGTCAGGTAGACTCTAGGTCAGGTAGACTAGGTCAGGTAGACTACCTTCGGTAGACTAGGTCAGGTTGACTAGGTCAGTTAGACTATGTCAGATGGACTAGGTCAGGTAGACTAAGTCAGGTAGACTATGTCAGGTAGAATACGTCAGGTAGACTAAGTCAGGTAGACTAGGTCAGTTAGACTATGTTGGGTAGACTAGGTCAGGTAGACTAGGTCAGTTAGACTATGTCGAGTAGACTAGGTCAGGTAGACTAGATCAGGTAGACTATGTCGGGTAGACTACATTGGGTAGACTAGGTCAGGTTAACTAGGTCAGTTGGACTACGTCAGGTAGACTAGGTCAGGTTGACTAGGTCAAGTAGAATACGTCAGGTAGACTAGGTCAGGTAGACTCTACTTCAGGTAGACTTGGTCAGGTAGACTAGATTAGGTAGACTCTACATCAGGTATACTGGGTCAGGTAGACTAGGTCATGTAGACTACGTCAGGTAGACTCTATGTCAGGTAGACTAGGTCAGGTAGACTAGGGCAGGTTGACTAGGTCAGGTAGACTAGGGCAGGTTGACTAGGTCAGTTAGACTAGGTCAGGTAGACATCCCTCAGCATGATTATTAATAAAGGATATTATCTGAAAGAATAAGAGGAGAGCAGAACGATAAGGAACTAAACAATCAGGTAGCTTCCCTACATCCAAAGTCTGGTGAGAAGGAAAACAACTAACTTCCTGCCAACTCCCTGCTATCTTATCAATGACTCCATGCTAACTTCTTGCTAACTCCCTGCTAACTTCCTGTTAACTTTCTGATAAGCCATGCTGACTTTCTGCTAATTTCCTGGTCCTGTCTAGTATTACGGCGACGGCAGCAAGCATCGGTGCCGCCGGGATTCCCCAAGCCGGTCTGGTTACTATGGTGATCGTGCTGACATCAGTGGGCCTACCACCAGATGACATCACACTCATTGTGGCCATTGATTGGGTCCTGTAAGTAAACCAGAAGGACTGCTTGTCTCATAGAATAAATAAATAGACAGAGAAGCGTGGCGGCTCAGCCATTTTTCGATAGCTCTGCTCAGTGTTGCTGTAATGCCTGAGAACCAAGAAAATGGCCACTGCCTTTTTGGCCGTCATCTTCATTTGTCTATCAACGCCCCTTAGTCCCTTACACCAGTCTAACTGAACACCAACCTTTAGTCTAGTGCCAATTCAAATGATGAACCCATCCTCAATAGCAGCTGCGGTAGAGGTGTCTAATGATAACTTCTAAAAGGAAGATCTTGTTTGGGCACAAAATGGATCTGGTGTTAACTTTGAAATCCTTCTAGGGACCGATTCCGGACGATGATCAACGTGCTCGGTGACGCTCTGGCAGCAGGCATCATCGCCCACCTCTGCCGGAAGGACTTTCCTCTTAGTGGAACTGGAAAGGTAATCCCAATCCCAACCCTAACCCTACTACCCTAACTCTACTGCCCTAACCCTAACTCCACTGCCCTAACCCTAACTCTACTGCCCTAACCCCAACCCTACTGCCCTAACCCCAATTCTAACCTTACTGCCTTAACCCGACTGCCCTAACCCCAACCCAAACCCTACTGCCCTAACCCTAACCCGACTGCCCTAATCCTACTGCCCTAACCCCAACCCTACTGCCCTAACCTTAACCCTACTGCCCTAACCCCAACCCTACTGCCCTAACCCCAACCCTAACCTTACTGCCCTAACCTTAACCCTACTGCCCTAACCCCAACCCTACTGCCCTAACCCTACTGCCCTAACCCTAACCCTGCTGCCCTAACCCTTCTGCCCTAACTCTACTGCCCTATCCCGAACCCTACTGCCCTAACCCTACTACCCTAACCCCAACCCTACTGCCCTAACCCCAACCCTACTACCCCAACCCTACTGCCCCAACCCTACTGCCCTAACCCTAACTCTACTGCCCTAACCCCAACCCTACTACCCTAACACCAACCCTACTGTAATGACAGGTAGTGACCTGAGGAGGTCAGTGTCATAGCCTAGGGCAGTGGTTCTCAACCGGTGGGGCGCGCCCCCCTGGGGGGGCGCGGACACTCTCCCGGGGGGGGGCGCGGGTTCAAAAAGGAGGACAAATACGCGTCCGGCTTTAGGCCGGACTGTCCGGTTTTTCAAAGCCCTGTCCGGCGTCCGGCGCAGCGGACGCGTAGGCTATTTGTCCTCCTTTTTGAGAGCGCAATAGTAACACACCGCGCACCCCCCCCCCCCGCGCGCCGGTGGCAGGTCCGCACCACCCCCCCCGTCGGCCGGAGTGTTACAATCGCGCGCCCCCCCCCCCCCCCCCCCCGGTTGGCCGTAGGTCCGCGGTGTGTTACTATTGCGCGCACCCCCCCCAGTCGGCCGTAGGTCCGCGGTGTGTTACGATTGCGCGCACCCCCCCCCAGTCGGCCGTAGGTCCGCGGTGTGTTACTATTGCGCGCACCCCCCCCCCCCCCCCCTTGGTCGTAGGTCCGCGGTGTGTTACTATTGCGCGCACCCCCCCCGTCGCCCCCCCCCCCCCCCACCCGTCGGCCGTAGGTCCGCGGTGTGTTACTATTGTGCGCACCCCCACCCCCCCCGTCGGTCCTAGGTCTGCGGTGTGTTACTATTGTGCGCACCCCCACCCCCCCCGTCGGTCCTAGGTCTGCGGTGTGTTACTATTGTGCGCACCCCCACCCCCACCCCCCCGTCGGTCCTAGGTCTGCGGTGTGTTACTATTGTGCGCACCCCCCACCCCCCACCCCCCCGTCGGTCCTAGGTCTGCGGTGTGTTACTATTGTGCGCACCCCCACCCCCACCCCCCCCGTCGGTCCTAGGTCTGCGGTGTGTTACTATTGTGCGCACCCCCACCCCCACCCCCTATTTCAATCTGTATGTGTGTAATAAGATTTGTGTGTATTCACATTTGTGTGTATTCAAATTTGTGTGTGCGTAATATGATTTGTCTGTCTGTATTCACATTTTGAAAAAAAACAAAAAAAATCAGTGTGTCTGTATTCACATTTGTGTGTTTGTGATAAGATTTGTGTTTTGGCCAATCAGAGCTCCCGCCTGAGTTATAACTGATGACAGACATTTACAGATCTCAGTACACATGTACAGATCTGTTTACACATTCACAGATGTGTGTACACTTACAGATTTCTGTACACATTTGCAGATTTGTCTTTACTTGCAAAACGAATACAGACACACAGATTTTTTTTACACTCACACAAATGTGAATACAGACACACAAATCTTATCACAAACACACAAATGTGAATACAGACACACAAATCTTATCACAAACACACAAATGTGAATACAGACACACTGATTTTTTTACACACACACAAATGTGAATACAGACAGACAAATCTTATTACGCACACACAAATGTGAATACCGGTACACAGATTGAGATACGCACACACAAATAATATTGTCTCAATAATACCCCCCTATAGGTCCGAGGAGTGTTACGATCGCGCGGGGGGGGGGGGCCGACTGCAATGAACCAGTTTTGGGGGGGCCCAGCCTGAAAAAGGTTGAGAACCCCTGGCCTAGGGCATTGTTCTGTGCCGAGTAGTAGTGGTGGGCGGATCGATCCAAATATCGATAGTATCGATACCAAGTCGGTATCGGTATCGGATCGATACTAGCCTGTTGGGATCGATTCTTTACTTTAAGTTCCGCTCTTGTTTGCAATGCTGCGGTTTCGGCAAAGAGGAAACAGCCAGGTCACCGGACTCGCCGCTCCTGTGTCAGCACAGAGCAGGCACACTTTGCTCCCCCTTCCCCCTCTTGTGTTTAGATGTTCGCGCTGTCACGCGAGTCACGTGACGCAAAGCAAAAAACTTGATAATAAAGCATTTTCTATTTAATTATAAACTTTGTTCTCATTCTGTCCTAGGTTTTAACTATTTAATAATAAAAAAGGAAACATCACAAAAAACACTTAAGGTCATGAAAGCAATTCAATGACGCATCCACCTTATTTATTGAAAAGTATCGGTATCGATATCGGCGATACTGGCCCGTATTTACTTGGTATCGGATCGATACCAAAATATGCAGTATCGCACACCACTACCGAGTAGTTGAAGATATAAATGCATTGCATTGTACTGGCAGCGGCAGTTCTTAGTTAGTAGTAGTCTGTAGTTGTGTCCAAATATACAGTATATGCCTGTTAGTAGTTAGCTACAGACATTACATGGTGTCAGAATAGTCAGACAGTGTGTCGGTACGGACGTTATGGCAAAGTTCAGAGCGCCCAGCGAATTTAAGTTTGAGAGTCCAACTGAATGGCCAGAGTGGAAACTGAGATTTTGCCGCTATCGGCTAGCCACGAAGCCAACCAAGAAGACGGCAAGATTCAAGTGAGTGCACTTATCTACGCGATGGGAAGTGAAGCTGAAAAGATAGTTTTCAGACAGTTTGTTTGAGTTCGAGGAGGAAGACGGTAAAGACGACTTTGAGTTGGTCATGGAAAATTTTGACGAGTACTTTATTCCAAGACGCAATGTCATACATGAACGTGCATGCTTCTACCAACGTTGCCAGCATTCCGGAGAATCGGCGGAGATGTACATTAGGAGATTCTCAGTTCGGAGCTACGAGAGATGAACATATAAGGGATCGTCTTGTAGTAGGAATTGCAGACAAAGAACTTTCGCGCCAATTCCAGCTCAAAGCAGACCTGACTCTTGCGCAGGTTATTGAACGTGTGCGCCATGCAGAGGTGGTAACGAAACACATCAGTCTTCAAACCAACAGACCGGAACCTCAGCTAGCCAACATTAACGCGGTGAAGTGGAAAAGTGGACAGTATGGAAAGAAAAGCCATGACAACATGAGACGAGGTAACAGCAGCCAGGGAGCCTACACAAAGGAGGAGTGTGGCAGATGTGGTAAGCCACAACATTCTGATGAAAAACGTTGCCCTGCATTAAAAAGTAAGTGCAATAAATGTCACAAGAATGGACACTGGGAACGTAAATGTCAGTCTAAAGCAGTCAGGGAAGTCACAAGTGAACAGCCTGGCGCAGTTGATCGTAAGAATTGAGAAAATAAATGGACTGTGAGCTTAACCATAAACAATGTGGTAGTAGCCTTCAAAATCAACACAGGAGCTGACGCTACCATTATTGATCAAGAGACATTCAAAAAGATGAGTCCTAAAATACAGTTAGGGCCTCCAGACACACGCTTTGTAAGCCCAGGAGGTGACCTCAAATGTGCAGGCGTGTTCCAAGGCGCCACCAGCTACAGAGAAAAAATGTTTTCTTTCAAAGTGTATGTGATGGAGGGAACAAGCTGCTTATTAGGCCGTGAGGAAGCAGTGAAAATGGGCCTAGTTAAGAAGATGGATGAGGTCAGCGGTGTGTTTGGGTCGAGTGGGCTATTGAAAACAGAGCCAGTCAGAATAGCCCTGCATGAGGATGCCCAGCCGTATGCAGTGTCAACAGCCAGACGAATACCCCTGCCACTGGTACTGCTGGTGAAACGGGAACTACAGCGCATGGAGGATGAGGACATTATTGAAAAGGTGACGCAGCCGACCGAATGGTGCGCCGCTATGGTGCCAGTGCTTAAGCCAAACAAGAGAGAGGTCCGGCTATGCGCAGACCTCAGGAAATTGAATAAAGCAGTGAGGCGAGAGAAGTACGTCCTACCTACAGTGGAGGAGATAATGCCCAGGCTCACTAGTTCAAAAGTGTTCACGTCATTGGATGCAGCAAGTGGATTTTATCAAATTCCTCTGCATGAAGAGAGCAGGATGCTCACTACATTTATCACTCTGTTTGGGAGATATGCCTTCTGCCGTCTCCCATGCGGAGACTTTGGCCAACCTGGAAGGAACAGAGATCTTCATGGATGACATCATGGTCCATGCTGAGACAGAGGAGCAGCACGACCGACGCTTAGCTGAAGTGTTGAAGGTCATCGAGGCGGCGGGGCTCAAGCTCAACAAAGCAAAATGCAAAGCCAAGCAGTGGCAGACCTATTTCTACAACCGCAGAAATCCTACCACCCCTGAGCCTGGGGGACTCCACACTAATGAAACTGGATGGACAGAAACAGTGGACAATGCCTGCTGTTGTTCATAGCTCTAGCTCCACTCCAAGGTTCTATATCGTGGAGACAGCACAAGGTGAGCGCTACAGGAGGAACAGACGCCACCTGCAGTCTACGCCTGTCAGTGAAAGTTCTGACCAGGTGACTCCAGAGGTCACTGATACTGACACTGGGGACACACAGGGTGCGGGGACAAAATACACTCCCACACGACCACAAGGGACTGAGATCGTCACTCGTTCTGGCAGAGTGAGCAAGCCTCCAGTCAAACTGAGCTGGTGAACAGGGACTGTGGGGCTGTTTTTGGGGAAAACTCAGGGTCAAGAGACTTTGCAGTAGGGACTTTGGAGGAGAAAAAAAGAGGGGGAAATGTTTGAGTAATGAATGATTTATTTGATTAATGAATGATTTTGGTTGCAGAAAATGCACTTTCATTATTTCTGATTTACATTAACAGGAAATGCACTTGTTCAGGAAAGACAAGACAGTAGGAATGTTATGTTTTGTAACAGTATGAATAGAGATGGTAATTTTTATTAGACAACATTAAGGTCTGACGGTTGTATTCAGTCACGTTTCAATAAGAAATATTGTTAATATACAGAAGTGTTAAATGTGTACTAGACACTAAGGGGCAATTGCTCTGTCAGTTAGCATTGCGTTAGCTGTGCTGCGGTTTAAAACCGTACTCCGGAAACCGGAGGTTTTGGAGTTTAACACGCAGCTGCGCACAAAGTTAAACCTGATTGCTGTGTACTGACCGACACAGGATCAGCTGATTCCTAGTTAAACTCGGGTTAAACCGGAAGTACTCTGATTTCTCGTTATACTCCAGCAGATGCAGTCTTAACTTAATGTTGGATGCATTTTGTGCTATAATTACCAACAAAAACGTAATGGGAATGTAAAGTGAACTTTAATATAATAAAACGCAAATAATGTTGAAATATATTATGAAATAGTCTAGCCTACTTTTTGTGGAAATCTGAGTCTGGAATCTGAATCTGCCCTCACCTACGTCAATCAATCAATTACTTGTCATTGTTTTCTCTTGGTGTGCATGCAAACGTGATTAATTAATTGAAGACGAATTAATATGCGAGTAATTAGGGTAATTCCACGCCTATACATTCTCGGAGAAGGAGAGGGTCAGTGGCGCAAAAAGTGGGTATGCGCTGTATGCGGCGCATAGGTGCGCCCCCGTCAACAATCGCGCAGCCCCCCCCACCCGTCAACAACCGCGCACCACGTAATGTTTATGGGGGGCGCCAAAATTGTTGCTGCATCCCCCCCTGACACTGGGTAGTTGCACCCCTGGAGAGGGTAGTTAGGATGAACATGTCTCGGATAGAGAACTATAACGAGGAGCAGAAGTTATATTTATTGTACTGCATTCGAGGTGTTGTGGACACGGTGGAAGAGGAAAGACACCACCACCACCACGCTCCGAAGAAAGTCTGTTTGGGATGAGCTCATGTAACAGTAGATCTTCCAGCAGAAGACCGAGCAGCGGCACATTTAAAGAATTTATGGAAGCGCTTGAAAGTTGAAGCGCGTAATGCTATTGCTGAGCGGACGCACGACCGAGACCTGGGCCCCGTGACGTGAGCCGTTAAATATCACTGCTCATTCCATATCTACTATGTCCAATATTGTTATTGTACTGAAGGCCTATCTGGCGTAATAAGTATAAATGTATCATACATTATTATTAATACTACTAATAATAATTAATAAAACTAATTCTGTGTGTGTCGGTTATAATGGAGCCTTGTTTCATCCTGCAAACTGGTTTAGTCTCCTCTAAAACCATGTCCGTTTCGAGACTAGACTAACACGCACAAAATACGCCTCTAGTGTCTGAAGTGAATTTCTCTGAAGACACAGCAATTGAGATCAAGGTAAAACGCAGCTGCAGGTTAAACCACAGGTACATACGACACAGCAATGGAGCTTAAGACGTCACGTGACTTCTTGCGTCACCGACGAGTTTAAAACCGTGTTAAACTCTAAAAAGTGGCTAACGTAGCGACAGAGCAATTGCCCCTAAGAGTTCATGTGAAATGATAAGGGCAACATCTTTAAGGGTGGAGATGTAATGACAGGTAGTGACCTGAGGAGGTCAGTGTCATAGCCTAGGGCATTGTTCTGTGCCGAGTAGTCGAAGAAGTGATACACATAAATGCATTGCATTGTACTGGCAGCGGCAGTTCTGGAATAAACCGCACACTGAGAACTCACGTGTAGTTGTGTCCAAATATACACTCACCGGCCACTTTATTAGGTACACCTTGCTAGTACCGGGTTGGACCCCCTTTTGCCTTCAGAACTGCCTTAATCCTTCGTGGCACAGATTCAACAAGGTACTGGAAACATTCCTCAGAGAGTTTGGTCCATATTGACATGAAAGCATCACGCAGTTGCTGCAGATTTGTCGGCTGCACATCCATGATGCGAATCTCCCGTTCCACCACATCCCAAAGGTGCTCTATTGGATTGAGATCTGGTGACTGTGGAGGCCATTTGAGTACAGTGAACTCATTGTCATGTTCAAGAAACGAGTCTGAGATGATTCGCGCTTTATGACATGGCGCGTTATCCTGCTGGAAGTAGCCATCAGAAGATGGGTACACTGTGGTCATAAAGGGATGGACATGGTCAGCAACAATACTCAGGTAGTCTGTGGCTTTGACACGATGCTCAATTGGTACTAATAAGCCCAAAGTGTGCCAGGAAAATATCCCCCACACCATTACACCACCACCACCAGCCTGAACCGTTGATACAAGGCAGGATGGATCCATGCTTTCATGTTGTTGACGCCAAATTCTGACCCTACCATCCGAATGTCGCAGCAGAAATCGAGACTCATCAGACCAGGCAACGTTTTTCCAATCTTCGATTGTCCAATTTTGGTGAGCCTGTGCGAATTGTAGCCTCAGTTTCCTGTTCTTAGCTGACAGGAGTGGCACCCGGTGTGGTCTTCTGCTGCTGTAGCCCATCCGCCTCAAGGTTCGACGTGTTGTGCGTTCAGAGATGCTCTTCTGCATACCTCTGTTGTAATGAGTGGTTATTTGAGTTACAGTTGCCTTTCTATCAGCTCGAACCAGTCTGGCCATTCTCCTCTGACCTCTAGCATCAACAAGGCATTTGCGCCCACAGAACTGCCGCTCACTGGATATTTTCTCTTTTTCGGACCATTCTCTGTAAACCCTAGAGATGGTTGTGCGTGAAAATCCCAGTAGATCAGCAGTCTCTGAAATACTCAGACCAGCCCGTCTGGCACCAACAACCATGCCACGTTCAAAGTCACTTAAATCACCTTTCTTCCCCATTCTGATGCTCGGTTTGAACTGCAGCAGATCGTCCTGACCATGTCTACATGCCTAAATGCATTGAGTTGCTGCCATGTGATTGGCTGATTAGAAATATGCGTTAATGAGCAGTTGGACAGGTGTACCTAATAAAGTGGCCGGTGAGTGTATATGCCTGTTAGTAGTTAGCTACAGACATTACACCTACTACCCCAACCCTAACCCTACTGCCCTTACCCTAACCCTACTACCCTAACCCTACTGCCCTAACCCCAACCCTACTACCCTAATCCCAACCCTACTACCCCAACCCTAACCCTACTGCCCTAACCCCAACCCTACTAACCTAATCCCAACCCTACTACCCTAACCCTAACCCTACTGCCCTAACCTTAACCCTACTGCTCTAACTCTACTACCCTAACCCCAAAACACAACTCTACATATCCTTAACTAGCATGGCATTGCCTGACCAATTAGTAAATGTGTATTAGTCTGGAACCTCCAAGTTAATTTCTGATTTCCAACAGGCGCTGACCAAAATGCCTTATGGATGCATTTGGATACACCTACAACCAACAGAGCAATGAAATGTGTGATGTAAACTTTTAGCAAATCTTGTCGGAAGTACAGCAAACCCATTTTTCTTGTCAACAAAAGCTTTAAAGGCAGTAGTCTTCTTTTAGAAAAAATATACCGTCCAGTTTGTTTAATATAGTCATGATAGCGGATTCAACAGATCGTTCCACATCAGCGGCAGCCATCTTGTTTGTTTACAAAAATGCCTCAACGGTGCTCCTCTATACAGTCATTGTATCAATTATTAGAAAAACGGTGGTGATTAGCCCGACCCGGGCTTTACAGACACTTTGTCTAAGGATGTTGGTGTCCTGACAGGACATTTTAGCTTGTCTTCCCACCGGCTACTGGAAAAGATTAGTTTACTGGTGCTGGTCGAGTTTGTGTTCGCTGTTGTCCAAGGAGGGATACCGACAATGGGAAGATGATGCTATCGTTTTAGTTATCAGCCCTCTTCTGGATCTGAGATGGTCAGCCATATCACGTTTGTTGTGGTTCCACTGGTCAGGTTGTTTCCAGTATCCTTAACACCACTCCACTTCAATACCCCTACTCTAAATAGCCCTAATTCACACCGACTTTAAAACTGTAAACTTTAACATGGTCTGTGTACCTGACCTTGTTCGCATGGGAACCTGCATGTTTGAGAAGCGTGTTTGTCATAATATATATGCCATTTGCCATTGTTGTGTTTCCTCCCCAGACACTCCCGTCCTACGGCACCCAGAACCCTGGGGACAACGTGCCTATGGCGGAGCTGCACACGCACAAGGACTGCCTCTTTGACAACATGAGCGACTCTGTCAATGATGCGCACACACACACCATCTACTACAACATCTGTCAAGTATGACCCAGCCCCCTTCTGATGAGCTGTGTGAAAGCACTGGACTGGTTGTCTGTGGTCAACTGAACCAACAGAATTAACTGAGTTGGTAATCTGTTGGGTACACAGGCTTCCTAAAGAACCTTACTCCTGGGACTGACTGAGATCATGGTGCTGCCAGGAGGCAGGGACCCTTCTTACTGACAGACCCAGAGTAGAGCTTCTACTTAGAGGACCAGAGTAGAGCTTCTACTGACCAGAGTAATGCTTCTACTGAGAGGACCAGAGTAGAGCTTCTACTAACTACAGTAGAGCTTCTTCTGACCAGAGTACAGCTTTTACTGACCAGAGTAGAGCTTCTGATAGACTGATATGACCAGTGTTAATGACGACTGCTGGCTTCAGCTCCTGGTTACAGTGATGTCAGATTTACTTCAAGTGCTCTTCCCTAAGCAAACTCATCTCCTGTCTCATCGCATGCAGGCATGCTTCCTGGTTGACTTGTTTTGAAGTCGTAATCCATGTGCATTACTTGATGTTGTTGAAGCAGTATTAACGTGTGCTGTGTAGATGAACAGCTGCAGCTAAGATGATCTAACTAGCTCCACTCCTGCCTAACACTCAGCTTACTGTCTGGGCCAGGCCAGGTGCTGTGCTGGGATTAATCATGTATATCTTTAGTGTGTGTTCTCCCACATAAACAATGTTTACCTTCAATATCAGTTGATAATGTAGAGGACTTAGGTTTACCTTCAATATCTGTTGATAATATAGAGGAGATATGTTTACCTTCAGTATCTGTTGATAATGTAGAGGCTTATCCAGAGCTGTTGAATGTTTTTCTTTCCAAACATAAAATGAAACATCCTGTTGGATACATAACTGTATATAATTTCATTTGTAGTACTACTACTACTACTACTACTACTACTACTACTACTACTATGAGTATTAGTGTGGCCGGGAGCAACCCTGCCAATGTGGGGCTCCTCCGACCAGGAAGGGACACGGGTAGATGTTGTTGCAAGTGTATTTATTGGAGATGGCAGGTGGTATTTGCCGAGCCGATGTTACACACTGCCATGACAGTGGCTCCTCCTCGAGTGTGTGTGATGATGGCTGGTTTATCCTTGGTGCCATGATTGCTCTGCACCACAGGTGTGCAGCCCCACCCAGCCAGAGTCCAATCAGTCTGACTCAGGCCAGGTGAGGCTGTAAACCAGCCATCAACAACACACACTCCACATACACCCTCCACAATTAGTATGAGACTATGATACTGTTAGGATGTGATATTTTGTCAACGTGGTGCTTTTCCTTCGTGTTACAAAGGTAACCATAGACTCGCCTTAAAGGGCCCCTATTTTAAAAACAGTTACCTGTATCTGTATATCAGCCATCTCTATCTATCCTAGCACGGATATCCTATCCGTGCTGTGAGCTGCACTAGCGGTGTTGGCTTTACTAGCTGATCTGCTTTTGTACTGTACTGTATTCACTGTGCCAGCTCTGTTAGCTATACTAGCTGTTAGCTGTACTACACCATTTAGCTGGACTGGCTGAATATTCTGTCCTTCTCATCTGCCAAGACACAACCTCAGGTCTACTGCCGTAGCATGCAACCATGTAACTTGAACATCTCTATCTATTTTTATATTAAATCATGCCTTTGAAATTGGATTAAAGGACAATTCCGGCGCAAAATAAGACCATATGATCATAACATGATATGTCCACCGAGTTGGACCGTTCTCTGGGATCAGTTTTCAATCTAGTCGAATGTAACAACAGTTATCAAAAACCACAAATTATCTTATAATGCTAGCTGTGGGGGCAGCATATTTATGTAAAATAAATCTCAATTCTATACCACTAATGCTCAAAATCGCACCACAGAAAATGAGACGCTACAATCGTCGCTCGACTGGTCGTGACTGTTTTCCAAAGATGGCGCCCACTTGTTTTCGTGAAGGCACTGGCTTTCTAAACTTTCTTTTTAATAAATTCTGTACACTTACAAAGTTCTCAATGCTTCGTTTTACATGTAGGGACCCTCATTATGCTACCGTGGAAGTGTGGTGCGATTTTGAGCCTTGTTAGTGGTATAGAATTGCGATTTATTTTACATAAATATGCTGCCCCCACAGCTAGCATTATAAGATAATTTGCGGTTTTCGAGAACTTTGGTTACATTCAACTAGAATGAAAACTGATCCCAGAGAACGGTCCAACTCGGTGGACATGTGTTATGATCATATGGTCTCATTTTGCGCCGGAATTGTCATTTAAGTAGACTTTCAAAAGGTGCCATGTCCCTGTTATCCAGACAGATGTTTCATTATGGCTGCTATATTGGTTCTTTATATCTGACTTCATTCATTCCTTTGTGGGGTGGTGGGTCCCTGTCCTGATAGTCCCAGAGACTCTACACACCAGGGGCCTCATTTATAAAGGTCTCTGCACACGAAAATCTTGCGGAAACAGGGATGAAATGTGTGTATGCATCTTTCACCACCAACGTTGTGATTTATTAAAAAAACCTTGCGGAAAAGAGTGCGCAGTTCTACGCATCCTTTCACCCTGGAGTAAAGCTCCTGCAAAGTTTTTCAAACAGTGAACTCCGGAGACGACCACAGGAAGAAGGTGGCGGTAATGCACTATATGTGTTTGCAAACCGCCAATAACGCCAAAAGAAGAAGAAGATGCTGTAACCCCCGGAGCTCATTGCGGACCCAACGCACATTGCGCACCACATATGACTTCGGAGTTATTTATTCATTTATATATTTATTTTATGAAAAGCACCCATTATGAAATATGAATTAAAGCAAAATTATGTTCAACACACTACAGCCCTTTCAAATCACAATCCTCGGCCAGACCAACTGTATCACTTAAACGTTTAATTAATTAGCTTGATAAATAGGCCTACATTCAATAAACCTGTGGGCATTTGAAATGAATACCGCTATTGGCCTATCGCTAATGCAAGGCCTATAAATAATGCCCTGATTGCCTCTGTATTCTAACGAGCAAAAAATTGCCTGAACCAAGGGAACCGAACAAAATAGACTTGCGTTGGTCTACTTCATTTAGAAGCAATTCGATCTCCGAATCCGAAAAACGCGCTTTCTTTTTAAAAGGTGCATCCATTTTTCCGTCTAATGATTGGTCAGAAAAGGCTCCTTATATACTTAAATAAACTTAATAAATATTAAGTGATTAATTAGCGTTGACCTTTTAAGGACTATTATGGGATGGACTTGGAAGGAGCAGAGCGCTCGTGCACGCATGCCAAATTAGACACACGTTGGTATTTATAATGAGAAGAGTGCGTATAGGTGTGCGCAGCAAGGTTTTATAAATCGGAATGTTTTTGTGCGTACGCACATTCTGAGGTTTGGGCATACGCAATGTTCTAGGGAGGGTTTCACGCAGAGTTCTATAAATGAGGCCCCTGGAGAGCTGGCATGGAGGACTGGGGATGTTTGACCTGGAGGACTGGGGAGGTCTGAACACCATGAGACCTGGAAGACTGAGGAGGTCTGACCTGGGAAGGACTGGGGAGTTCTGGGGAGCAGCTCATTGATTGGCCACTTAATGGCTTGAAGTCGGGTGCTGACAAAAAGATTGCAAACTGATCACGCTAGGTGCAATTCCATCCACCTCTTTTTATTCGAATTTTCAATTCGCGAATAAAAAAACCTGAGTGGAAACGCCGAAAATTCGAAGTCTCGAAATATCGATAAAAAGTTTTCACACTTGAGGGAGGTGGAAAAGTTGGTGTATCGATAAAAGGTTAATGCAACAAAGTGCAATGGAAACCGATTCAGCGAATTCATGCGAATAAATGATGACGTACATGAATCACGTGACTTAAATGTCACTCCAGTATCCGCTCCACTGGAGAGACAAAAAATGGCGGCAGACGAAAATATTTTGTATGTATATAAATATCTTGGTATGTGTGGACCGAAGAGGAGGCAACGTTCCTTGAAATAGTACGAGAAACAAACATAAATGCCATATGAGATGGTTCGTTTTGAGGTTTGATTGGCGCTCTTTTAATTACGTCATCTCGTTACGCTCTCTTCTTCTGCAGTGGTATAATGGCACCTGACTGGAGAATTAGCGGCACCTACTGCTTATCTCGATGAACCAACTCCTAATATTCGAATAACAGTAGTGGATGGAAACGTGCATAAATTTGCTCTTTTTTTTGGCCGATTTTCTGAAAAATTGATTAGGATTTGCGTTACATTTGGATGAAAACCTAGCTACTGTGTATCATCACCACCCTCCACATTACAAAGAGAGAAAGAACAAATGATCTAATTAATGAGCAATTATCACTCTTTCTTGATATAATTATTGTATACGCCTACTTTAGGCATAGGACTACATCGATTGTATCATTAAATATCACGTTACTTCCCGGGGGGAAATTGTATTTGTATAAGTTGGAAAAAAGCATTTCTATCTGATGATTTTCCTATTCACACTACCGCTTGCTGTGTGTACGCATGGTCAGACCCTGTGCGTACATTTTCTCCAAATGTATGCACATTTACAAGCCAAGATCAAATTGATAAATCCCACATTTTGTCGAAAAACTGTGTACGCATGGTTTACGCAGATTTCTACGGAGCCTGGGAAGGGATATGGAGGGGGGAAAAAACTAACGTTATCTGTCTCTCCTCCCCCTGTTCCTACCCTCCTCTTTCACTCACATGCACACACATATGAATTATATTAACCTCTCCCCCGGGTGTGTGTGCTCCATTGTTGTAGTGCCGAACTGACCCGGAAGTACATTGACCTAAATGAAAAACCTAAAAATAACTTTACCGGGATTTCGCAAAGGTTTTGCGGGATATCGCAAAAGTACATACATATTTTTTTAAACCTTTGTTTTTTGCCCCCTCCATGTCCCTTCCCGGGCTCCCTAGATTTATTCCTACACAACGTTGATAAATGAGGATACAGGACCATTTTTAAACACTTTTTATTAACACATGTCTCAACACTTGTCTCTCTCTCACTCAATCACGTAATAAAAAGCAGTGTTGAAATTAGCTTGAAATGATGTATGTGATTTATTTCTGTGCATTTGGATGCATGGGGTAAGTTTGGTCTCATGATGCTTTTACAACAACATTTCAATAATAAATATTCCAATCATAAAAGTCTGACATTCAGTGAGACTGGAATGTCGTCTGCATCATTGATCGATCGATTGATTTATTGGTGATTTTAACCTAGTGGATTAATAACATTTATAATACAATAATTATAACAAACATTGAAACTGTAACCTGTTACTGTAAACTGCTAGAGGGGGGAGGGGAAAACTCTGGACCCTGTCCTAACCAAGACACTGCTATATAATAATAATTATAACACTGCTAATATATATATATATATATATATATATATATATATATATATATATATATATATATATATATATATATATATATGGGGAGGAGGAGAGGGTGTGAGTGATGGGGAGGAGAGGGTGGGGGTGATGGGGAGGAGAGGGTGGGGGGTGATGGGGGAGGAGAAGGTGGGGGTGATGGGGGAGGAGAAGGTGGGTGTAATGGGGAGGGTCTGTGGTGAATTTGAGCAAAAGAAAAAGCTGAAAACTTCAAACTTCCCCAAAACATTTGACCAACAGTAAAATAAAACCTTACTCTATAATATAAAATAACACATGAGACGTATAAAACATACTCTCTAGACAGTCTGTTGGCCACATTGGGGTGGGCCTGGTCTGGTTCTGGTCTGGTCCTGGTCTGGTCTGGCTTGGTCTGGTTCTGAGTCTGGGTCTGGTCCAATCTGGTCTGGTCTGGGTCTTGTCTGGTCTGGTCCGGTTTCTGGTCTGGTCCTGGTCTGGTCTGGTCCTGATATGGTCTGGTTCTGGTCTTGTCCGGTCCTGGTCTGGTTCCGGGCCTGTTCTAGTCTGGTCCTGCTCTCTTTCTGCACCCCATAATACTCTACATCATGGGAGAGGAGGAGCAGGAGAGGAGGTGCAGGAGGTGCAGGCCCCAGAAAGTAGGGAGGCTGAGCGTCATGACAGCAGCCAGTGAGGAGGACGAGGAGAGGGAGGAGGTGCTGTCTGCTCTCTGCTCAGTGGAACGATGCTCTGCCTCCTTACACCTAGACCTGCACATAGATAAGAATGTGATATAGATATGAATGTGTTAATTATAGATATGAATGTTAGATATGAATGTGTTAATTATATATATGCATGTTATTAATAGATATGAATGTGTTATTAATATATATGAATGTTTTAATTACAGATATGAACGTGTTAAATATATCTATCTATCTATCTATATCTATATATATAGATAGATACAGATATAGATAGATATGAATGTAATTTATATATGAATGTCATTAATATATATGAATGTGTTAAATACAGATATGAATATATTATTAATAGATATGAATGTGTTAATTATAGCTCTGAATGTGTTATTAATAGATATGAATGTGTTAATTATATATATGGATATATTATTAATAGATATGAATGTGTTAATTATATATATGAATATATTATTAATATATATGAATATATTATTAATAGATATCGATATGTTCATTACATATATTAATGTGTGATTTCTAGATATGAATGTGTTAATTATAGATATCAACATGTTATTAATATATATGAATATGTTATTAATGTGTTCATAATGGGTTATATTACTAGATATGTGTTATAGAAGTCAAGCTGGGTCTTACAGCTGCTTCTCCAGGTATTGCTTGCTGGAGTGACAGGCTCGGGTCTGGCTGTGGGCCGCTAGCGCCTGGCTCTCTGCCGCCGTCTTCAGGCTGAGACATGAGGCGACATGGTGGGACGCCTGGGTCACGTTCTGCTGCAGGGCCTCCACCTCCTCTGGAACCAATCACAACACAGCAGAATATAACCTCAGCCAATCACAACAGACACCATCAAATCCACCGATTGGTCATCAGCTGATCAGGTGTTCATTAGTTTGGTTTGGAGGCTCCCAAGATGTCCACCAGGTGGCAAGAGAGAATAGCTGAAGTAATGGGGACTAAATAAGTGCCAGGTTTATATTAGAAGAAAGGACCTTTGTTTTAAAAGACTATCCTCTACTTTTGGACCTTATTATGCTGAACATTTTGAGTTTCCTCATGTGGATGAAGACGTGAAGCTGCATCTAAAGGATCATCTATTACTAATCACTAGTATCACCTATCACTATCATCTATCACTATTCACTAGTATCACCTGTCACTATTCACTAGTATCACCTGTCCCTATTCACTAGTATCACCTATCACTATTCACTAGTATCATCTATAACTATTCTCTAGTATCACCTATCATCTATCACTATTCACTAGTATCGCCTATCACTATTCACTAGTATCATCTATCACTATCATCTATCACTATTCACTAGTATCATCTATCAATATCATCTATCACTATTCTCTAGTATTACCTATCACTCATCTGTCACTATTCACCAGTATCATCTATCACTATTCACTAGTATCACCTATCACTATCATCTATTACTATTCACTAGTATCACCTATCACTATTCACTAGTATCACCTATACATATCTATTACTATTCACTAGTATCACCAATCACTATTCACTGGTATAATTTATTACTATTCACTAGTATCACCTATCACTAATATCTATTACTATTCACTAGTATCACCTATCACTATTTACTAGTATCACCTATCACTATTCACTAGTATCACCTATCACTATTCACTAGTATCACCTAACACTATTCACTAGTATCACCTATAACTATTCAATAGTATCACCTATCACTATCATTATTCACTAATATCCCCTCTCACTATTCACTTGTATCATCTATCACTTAGCTATTACTATTCACTAGTATCATCTATCACTATTCACTAGTATCATCTATCGCTATCTATAAATATCACTGTGTGTGTGTGTGTGTGTGTGTGTATGTGTAAACTCTACAATTTCTAGTCCTGATGAGGTCTTGTCCTAGACCTCCTCCTCCTTTCCTCTCCGCCTGCTTGTCTCCTCTCCTCTCCTCCAGCTCCTCTCCTCCTACTCCACTCCTCCTCTCCTCCTCCTCCTCCTCTCCTTCTCCTCCTCCTCCTCCTCTAGCTCCTCTCCTACTCCTCTGTGATTGATCCTCCCCCAGGAGAGGAGGAGGGTCAATCCCTGGCCTGTATTGACTCTGACTCAGAGGTTGTTATGGCGACAGGGGAAACTGGGTCTAAGAATATCCAGGAGCTGAGCAGAGTTTTCCTACCGCGCTGCAGAGAGATGTTGGCGGTGAGGTTGGCCTCCGTCTCCTTCTGCTGCTCCAACCGCTGCTCCAGCAGCGACATGTTTCCATTCAGCACCACCTACAGGAAGTTAGGACCATATACTATGGTAGTACTGTGGTACTATGTTAGTACTGTGGTACTATGGTTGTATCTTAGTACTGTGGTACTATGTGAGTACGGTGGTAGGTTTTAAGTATTAATAAGCCTTGATGGTATTCATTCAAAGTTTAATGATTGGTAATTTCAGGAGAGTATGGCTAAAGAGACATCAGTCCAGACTGGTTTGGTGCAGCTTTGGAAACCATACATGTCTAAAGGATGAGACTTGTGTCAGAGGTTCTCATGCCAGAGGTTTTCCTTTTAGGGATTTTTTTCTGGGTTTTCTTTTGGGCCGAGCTGAGCAGTGTCAAGCCCTTCCTACCTCGCACATCTCTGAGACTGGAGCAGGTCAGTGTTGGTCAGATCTTGGCATTTAGCGACATTCCTAATGGCACACGCAGCCTTACCAAAGCAAATAAGACCATTCACCAGATTACCTCTAGAGGACAGACAGACTACCTTTAGTGGACAGACTGAGTACCTCTAGAGGACAGAGAGACTACCTCTAGAGGACAGACTGACTACCTTTAGTGGACAGACTGAGTACCTCTAGAGGACAGAGAGACTACCTCTAGAGGACAGACTGAGTACCTCTAGAGGACAGAGAGACTACCTCTAGAGGACAGACTGACTACCTTTAGTGGACAGACTGAGTACCTCTAGAGGACAGAGAGACTACCTCTAGAGGACAGACTGAGTACCTCTAGAGGACAGAGAGACTACCTCTAGAGGACAGACTGACTACCTTTAGTGGACAGACTGAGTACCTCTAGAGGACAGAGAGACTACCTCTAGAGGACAGACTGAGTACCTCTAGAGGACAGACAGACTACCTTTAGTGGACAGACTGAGTACCTCTAGAGGACAGAGAGACTACCTCTAGAGGACAGACTGACTACCTTTAGTGGACAGACTGAGTACCTCTAGAGGACAGAGAGACTACCTCTAGAGGACAGACTGAGTACCTCTAGAGGACAGACAGACTACCTCTAGTGGACAGACTGAGTACCTCTAGAGGACAGAGAGACTACCTCTAGAGGACAGACTGAGTACCTCTAGAGGACAGACAGACTACCTCTAGTGGACAGACTGAGTACCTCTAGAGGACAGAGAGACTACCTCTAGAGGACAGACTGAGTACCTCTAGAGGACAGAGAGACTACCTCTAGAGGACAGACTGAGGACAGACTAACTCTAGAGGACAGACTGACTACCTCTAGCAGGACAGAGTGAGGACCTCTAGAGGACAGACTGAGGACAGACTAACTCTAGAGGACAGACTGACTACCTCTAGCAGGACAGACTGAGCACCTCTAGAGGACAGACTGACTACCTCTAGAGGACAGACTGAGGACAAACTAACTTCCTCTAGAGGACAGACTGACTACCTCCTTCCCCTACCTTCTGTTTGGACAGTGATTGAGAAACCGTCTCTAAAAAGCTCTACATCGCTGTCCAACCAGAAGCTCCTCTTCACACTCATGTTAGAAATGTTTTCATGATTTCACTTCCATCTGCAGCTTCTCAAAATGTTAGATTCTGAACCCATTGTGTCGTTTGCTCTTTACTTGAACTTTTAACTTTACTTGACTGTTATGAGACTGATGGAGAGATTAATTTAGCTTCCTTGGCTGAGCGGTCACTCCAGGCCAAAAGTGGAGTCTTTCAGAGATAAATGTTGGAGATGTGTGATGGAGATCGATCAGAGGTGAACATTATTGATCAGAGATGAACATTATTGATCAGCGCTGGGCACAGACCTGGTCCTGGCGACATGCCTCCAGGCTCCTGTTGCTGAGCACCAGGTGTTCCACGAGGGTCTGAATTTGCTGCTGCTGCCTGGTACAGTTATCCCTCAGGTCCTCCACCATCTCCTCCAGGGCCACCTTGTTCTGCCCCCACACCACCTTGGCCCCCTCCAGCTTCTCCGTCACCTTCTGCAGATGCTCCCCGCAAGGGCCCGCACCAATCTGCTTGGGATAGGATGCCCACACGGCGATGATGACCAGCGACACCACGCCCCAGACCACCAGCAGACCCACCAGCAGATTCTTGAAGGTCTGGCAGGAAGCCGTCATGATGACTAGGACGAGTGGAGATGGTTTACCTGGTACTCAGGTGGTCTTCAGCTGGTCCTCAGGTGGTATCTAGTTAGTAGTAGCTGGTATGTAGCTAGGTGTAGCTAGTCTTCAGCTGGTATCTAGTTAGTAGCTGCGGGTATGTAGCTAGGTGTAGCTAGTCTTCAGCTGGTATCTAGTTAGTATTAGCTGGTGTGTAGTGATCGCTTGAGGTGGTAATAGTATCTAGTTATCTAGTTAGGTGTATCTTGGTGGTAGTAGCTACTAGTTGGGTGTATCTGTTGTCTAGCAGTCCCTCTAGTTGGGTGTATGAGGCTGTGTTGTGAGAACCACTCACTGGATATCCACTTCAGAGGAACAGGAGGCGTGGCTCTGACTGTCCAGCCAATCAGATCCCCTCTCTTCCTTAAGCCCACCCCCCAGCACACAGACATGCACACACACACATGGACAACTTGTAATGAAAATGTCTAAAGTTGTGCAACATTTTCCATAGGTGTGTGTGTGTGTGTGTGTGTGTGTGTGTAGGGAACAGTGAGTTTTCTGTTTCTGTTTCTCAGAAATGGAACCTGGGAGAGAGGGAGGGAGAGTAAATGTTGAAGGAAGGAGGGAAGGAGAGAGGGCGAGAGAGAAGATGTTGAGGGAAGGTGGGAAGGAGAGAGGCAGAGAGAGTATATGTTGAGGGATGGAGAGAGGGAGAGAGTAGAACATAAAAATATAAATATAGGGAACAAGCTATAGTATTATATAATAGAACATAATATAAATATAGGGAACAAGCTGTAGTATAATATAATAGATCATAACAATATAAATATAGGGAACAAGCTATAGTATAATATAATATAATAGAACATAATATAAATATAGGGAACAAACAACAGCAGGTAGGATGTGGGAAAAAGTTAACTTGGATTTCTCTCCAGAGGTCAAGCTGACCTCAAATGAACCCCTCTAGTGGTCATACTGCAGTGTAACAGTTAGTAGTTACCCTCTAGTGGTCATACTGCAGTATAACAGTTAGTAGTTACAGTAAAACATTTTTGCTTGTTTAAAATCCCATTTGAAATCATGTTTAAGATATGAATTGAAGTTGGACTGTTTCATTCAGAGACATGGAGGATGATGGAGCAATCTGCATGAGGTGTAAGGTGCAGTCTGTGTAGTGTAGTGTTTGTAGGGAACGGTTAGACGGCGCTCCTTGTGCGCCCGCCAGCCCAGCTGTTGTTGTGTTCACTTCCCAGGTCTCCAAGCTCCACTGGACCAACAAGATCCCGGCGGTGTCACTTCTTCACTCTTCTCTCAGATAACAAGATGGAAGCACCGCTGCTCTTTCTGTTAACAGTCCTGACAGGTGAGTTGGTTGCAGCCTGAGGAGTGTTGCTTCAAAAACAGTGTTGTATCTGATGTGTTACTAAAGCTGAAGGCCTGCGTTCCTCTACAGTATTCGTTTAACTAGTTGGATGCAGTTGAACCAGTTTAAAGCCGTTTAAAGCAGTTCCAAGTAAAAGCTGTTCCAAGGTATTTGAAGCAGGTCTGATAGACCATGTAGTCTTTTAGCTCCAACTCACCAGACCCTCATGACTACAGAGCACCTTGCTGTGGTTGTCCAGGTCTGGGAGAGGGACAGCAGGTCATGATGTGGGTGAAACCTGGAGAAGACGTTAGCCTGGCATGTCTGCTGCCGGCTAACTGCAGCAGATCCACACTCAGCTGGTACCAGAGGAAAGAGCAGCACGTCGCCATGGTGCTCAGCTTCACCCTGACCTCCCCACCCAGGGTGACGTACGGTCGGGGGTTCGGTCCAGACCGCTTCACCCTGGACCCCCATCAACGTCATCACCTCCTGCTGCTCCACTCCAAGCCCAGCGACGCCGGCGTCTACTTCTGTGCAATCATGACATCATCATGACATTTTATAATAACATAATGATTACATCATTGTATGGACTTGTGTGTGATCAGAACAACATATGACATCATCACACATAACATGTCATCATCTCTGTCTAAATACAAACATGTGTCACCCTGCTGTGTGTTGCTGTGGTTTATCAGAGACACTGAAGAGAAGGACTGCCGTAGAGAAATTACCTAATATATTATTGTGGAGTGTGTGTGTTGATAGCTGGTTTATCCTGGGTGCCATGAGCTCTGCACCACAAGTGTGTAGCCTCACCCAGCCCAGTCTAATCAGTCTGACTCAGGCCAGGTGAGGCTGTAAACCAGCTATCAACCACACACACTCCACAATAATATTATATCATATTGTATATATATATATATATATATATATATATATAATATCATTTATAATAATACTATATATATATATATACAAAATGTACAATATACAGTATATACAATATAAACTCAAAACCGAACTCAATTCTTGATCTCCCAAATAATGCTCTGATTATATTTTCAAAAATCCCCCCTTTTCTACTCTTCTTTGTCTTCTTTAAACTTGATAATATTCTGTTTCTGTGACAACCACAACACTACAAAGCATCTGCCTCCATGATGACAACATGCCAACGGCTGCTTCCTGTTTGTTCCCTCCAGCCAACAGACTGAATCTATCTACCAACGGCACGCACCTATTTTAGGCTTCTATGGTTCTAGTGGGATAAATTCAGTGTTGCGTTCCACTCCACAGGAAGACCTCTTCAAACGCAAGTATGGAGCTGGTGTTAAATATTATAGATTATACAGATAATATAGACTGTGTTTAATATTACAGATTATATAGACTGTGTTTAATATTAAAGATTATATAGACTGTTTAATATTACAGATAATATAGACTGTTTAATATTGCAGATAATATAGAATGTTTAATATTATAGATTATACAGATTATATAGTCTGTGTTTAATATTACGGATTATAGATTAATATTTTAGATTAAACAGATTCTATCGACTGTGTTTCTATAGTTTGCTGTCTGCAGGATCAGGACTGATGTGAGCCCATGAGCAACATGAAGACCCAGAGTTTAACCTACCTGCTGCTCGGGTGAGAGAACAGCCATGTAATCCTAACCCTAACCCTTAACCTAATCCTCACCCTTAACCTAACCCTAACCCGACTGCTGGGGTGAGAGAACAGCCATGTCCTCTAACCCTAGCTCTAAACCTTAACCTAACCCTTAACCCTCAACCAAACCCTTACCCACATCTCACTTCATCTGTTATTTCCTTTTCCTGTCCACAATATTATTATACAATATTTCCTGTTATTTTTACTGTGTCAATATGTAGTGTGATACTATGGTAGTACTGTGGTACTATGGTAGTACTGTGATACTATGGTACTACTGTAAGTGGTACTATGGTAGTACTGTGGTACCATGGTAGTACTGTGGTACTATGGTAGTACTGTAAGTGGTTCTATGGAAGTACCGTGGTACTATGGTAGTACTGTAAGTGGTACTATGGTAGTACTGTGAGTGGTGTGTGTGTCCCCAGGTTGGTGTGTATTGGAGGTGTGTCTGTGCAGAGTGTCGTTGTGTTCAGTAGAGAAGTCCTCCTCTTTGTAGACGGTGAGAATAGCTGGTCGCAAGGTTGCTGTATACTGTATATATACACCAAACACACTATGTACACACTATATACACACTATGTACACACTGTATACACACTATATACACACTGTATACACACTATATACACACTGTATACACTATAAACACACTATGTACACACTCTATACACTATATATACACACTGTATACACTATATACAGTGTACACACTAAATACACACTCTATACACTATATACACACTATGTACACAGTATACACACTCTATACAGTATATACACACACTATGTACACACTGTATACACTATATAAACACTATGTAAACACTGTATACACTATATACACACTCTATACACTATATACACACTATGTACACACTATTTACACACTGTATAGACACTCTATACACACTCTTTTTTAAAACATCATTTTTTCTAAGCATTTTTACCTTTCGTCTTAAAGTTCTCTGGGATCAGTTTTCATTCTAGTCGAATGTAACCAAAGTTCTCGAAAACCGCTAATTAGCTTATCACTATCTGTGGCGCTAGCTGTGGGGGCAGATATTCATGTAAAATAAATCGCAATTCTATACCACTAACAAGGCTCAAAATCGCACCACACTTCCACGGTAGCATAATGAGGGTCCCTACATGTAAAACGAAGCATTGAGAACTTTGTAAGTGTACAGACAGTTTATTACAAAGAAAGTTTATAAAGCCAGTGGCTGCGTTTCAATAGTGGGTTGTGTCACCCTCGCTCACTTGCCCTCAGCCCTTGCCCTCGGGGGAATCCCCATCGCCATCATAAGGGCTATTCCATTTCTCTAAAAAGCTGAAGTGACCTTGGTGAGATCAACCCTTGAGGGCTGAGGGATCGCGTCAACATCGACGGTCACTCCAGAGCTGTATATCACCCACAGTGCTCTGCAGTGGTGCACGAAAAATACATCCATGCGGTGGCAGTAATGAGCCCCAAACACCGTTGTCTGCTGTTTGTTTACCACCAAATAAGAAGAAAATGAATTAAAGGAGCCAGCATGGATCGGCCAGGGTAATTATGCAATTAGACTACCCGTTGTTGCTGCGTAATGACAGGGCCAACAATTTACAAGTGTAAGCATATACTGCTATTATAGGCTACTATTGTCACAAATAAAAAAGGAAAATAAACTAGAAATAGTGTATCTAAATAGCCTATCGGATGTTACATCTTTTGCTGTGCATTCTGTGTGGTTTAGGGATTGTTTCCATATTGTTACAGGGTCTGATGAGGAGAAAGAGCTCCTCATTAACCTCAGAATGAGCTATGAATGTTTATTTACCAGGAAGAGAAATGCCTCAAAGCTGGCCTGGTAGTGAGTTTGTTTGTAACCTACTGTGTCATTGCATATGAATGTATTTCTGTTACTTATTCAGGGATGCCAACTTTTGACGTCAGGTAGGCCTGAGATTCCGTGAACTTTTGACTTTGTAAAAAGTGCGTCTTTACTTTCTTAATAGTCTATGAGACGATTCCGTATAAAATTCGCAAAGAGGGGAAAATTAGAATGAGAAAAGGCATGTGTGACTAGAAATAACAATCTAAAACTAATGTCAACTAAACTGAAAGTAGGTTAAATGTGTTCAAACAACCAAACATTCTACAAATAAGGTACAAAAATAAATAAATGAATTGTCTGAATAAAATATAAAACAAAACTAATAATTCTGAAATGACCAGGTGCTGGCGTATTGCTATCAAGTGCAGAAGACGTCTTGTCTCAAAGATATGAGTCTCCGTATATTACGCGTTATTTGGAATAGGCAATAGAGCGCTACTCCAACAACGTGTGGCCGATCCATGATTGGCAAGGCTGTTACTGGGCGAGGGCAGGTGCGTTTCATTTATCCCTTTTCCTCCTCCCCCGCCCACTTCCCCTCGGCTCTCCAAGTGGCCTCCGTGTGACGTATTACCAAGGGCTGAGGGTGAGTGAGCGAGGGAAACTCAACCCACTATTGAAACGCAGCCAGTGCCTTCACGAAAACAAGCGGGCGCCATCTTTGGAAAACAGTCACGACCAGTCGAGCGACAAACGCAGCCGGGGAAAAGCACAAACGAACCATTTTCTTCTCTTCTCTATGCACACGCACTGTTCGCACTTCGCACACCTTCTACTAGACTGCACACCTTCTGATTCATTGACATCTCATGTGTACGCCTCTTCCGGCTCATTACGTTGCACGGCGTTCGTCGCTCGACTGGTCGTGACTGTTTTCCAAAGATGGCGCCCGATTTATTTTACATGTATATCTGCCCCCACAGCTAGCGCCACAGATAGCGATAAACTAATTAGCGGTTTTCGAGAACTTTGGTTCCATTCGACTAGAATGAAAACTGATCCCAGAGAACGGTCCAACTCGGTGGACATGTGTTATGATCATATGGTCTCATTTTGCATAGGAATTGTCCTCTAATGCAAACTGCGTTTTAAGTCACTAACTTTTTGGAAAACTCCTTCCAGGGTGAAGATATTCAGAAACTCTGTATTCAGTGTTGACGTGCAGATGGGGAAAACAGAGGTTTCGCAGTACGAGGACATTATGACCTCGATTTTCTCATGGCAATTGTTGTTCAAACCTGTGGACTTGGCCTAAATCTGCTGTTCCAAAATGATGCCTTATGTAAACTTTGTATACTGTATACTGAATATACTGTGAACGTGTGTTTGTAAACTGTATACTGTATACTGAAAATACTGTGAGGGTATATTTGGAATCACCTTCTCTGTTGGGTGGGCAGGCCCCTCCCCCTCCCCTCCAGTGGTGCAGGTGCTGTCCGCCCCACAGCAGGGTGTGCTGGTGTGTGTGGTGTCAGGGCTTCGGGCAGGGCCGGTCCTTGTATCCTGGAGGGTCAACACCACGGCTCCTGGTCCCCCAATGAGGCCTCCTGGGCCCCAGCTGCTCTGGACCCAAGCCCACCCTACTGGAACCTACAGAGCCTCCAGCATCTGGAGTAGGACCAAGACCGTCTGGAGCCCCTCCACCATCTACTGCTGTGGAGCCATCCAGGGCCCTTCTCTCTCCAGGGACCAGGGGACGACCCCAGTAAAACCACCTGCAGGTCAACTTCTGGAAGATCTGGAACCGGACTTGGAGACCTGCTGTCATGGCATGGGGCCAGGACAGCAGGTCTGGTCCCATGTCTGGGACCAGAGTTAGGGTTAAGGTTTGGTACCAGACTTAAAGCGACGTCTAAACAGACAAAAACAAATGTTTCAAGAAAGGAGATGGACGGTATTTTACATTAACAACTATATGTTCTGACTATTTTATTTTAAAGAGTAGAGAATCAGTTTCAAGAAGAAAATATTGTACCGTGACCCTTTTGATTTGCTGAACAGATCCTTCATCTGATAAATAAACGAGTGGAAGTAGAAATAATGCGTTCATATTATGAAAAATAAAAAGCAATAGTGCTATTGCAACATTTCAACATTGCATTTTCATTTGATTATTGTCCTAAAAATGCTTCCATAGTAGACATGCAACTGTTTTTAAAATATGACTTGTGTATGTTAGCAGCCAGTGTATGTCAAATATTAGATGGATTTAAGACACTTTAAAGACACTATATAAGGACCCTGACTCTAACCCCTAATCCCTGAACCCTAACCCCTTGAACCCTAACCGCTGACCCCTAACTGCTGAACCCTAACCCATGAACCCTAACCCCTTACCCATGAACCTTGACCCATGAACCCTAACCCCTGAACCCTAACCGAGGAACCATTACACCTGAACCCTAACCGCTGAACCCTAACCAATTAACCCTAACCCATGAACCCTTACACCTGAACCCTTACCCATGAACCTTGACCCATGAACCCTAACCAATGAACCCTAACCCCTAACCGCTGAACCCTAACCAATGAACCCTAACCCATGATGAACTCTTACACCTGAACCCTAACCCAGTGTTTCCCAAACTTTTCTTCTGGGGACCCACTTTTTGTAAATGACAAACCATCGTGACCCACGATTCACATTAGGCATTGTGAGAAGAGCATCATTGTACATAAATGAACGTTCCTGATTGCATTAGGTGTCGCTGTTGCGGTAAGCATCGACTCATTTCCGGTCTACCTCTTGCTCTGTGTGTACACTGTTTGGTGTTGTAGCTGTCGGTGAACGCTGAATATACATTTGTTTTACTCGTTACAGCGGTTATTTACCCGCTTAAACATTTAAACTTAAAATAGCGACAAGTCGCTATTTTAAGTCTTCACACGCTAGTTACATTAAGCATTAGCAGTTAGCGATGTCTTCTCCCTCTTCCTCTGCTCCTCTGTCCTGCTCAGTGTGCCAAATGTTTAGTTACTCCTCCACCTCTTTTAGTGATAATGGTACCTGTATTAAATGTAGTTTATTTAGTGCGCTGGAGGTGAGGATTAGTGACTTAGAGGCCCGGTACCGCACCACACCGTCTCCGGTAGTCTGTGCGGGCCGGCCGGCGGTAGCCCTAGTTAGCCGTCCCCCGGTAGACCCCGAGCAGCCGGGAAGCCACGGAGAGTGGGTGACTGTCCGGGGGAAGCGTAGCGGCAACCCACTGAAGCCCACGGCTCACCACCAGCCCATTCACGTTTCTAATACGTTTTCCCCACTCAGCGACGCACCCGCTGAGGAGCAGACTCTGGTTATTGGCTCTTCTATAGTCAGAAACGTGAAACCTGGGGCCAGAGCGGGCGACGTTGAATCCTATTTAAAACTGCTGGCGAAAGACAAACGTAAATATCATAAGATTGTTATTCACGTCGGCGGTAATGACTCCCGATTACGCCAATCGGAGGTCACTAAAATTAATGTGGAATCGGTGTGTAGATACGCCAAAACAATGTCGGACACCGTAGTTTTCTCTGGACCCCTGCCCAATGTGACCAGTGACGTCATGTATAGCCGCATGGCGTCCTTCCACCGCTGGCTGTCCAGGTGGTGTCCAGCAAACCATGTGGGCTTCATTGATAATTGGCAGCCTTTTTGGGGAAAACCTGGTTTGATTGGGAGAGACGGCATCCATCCCACGTTGGATGGAGCGGCTCTCTTATCCAGGAATATGATGCAGTTTATTTCTAAAACCTGACAGTCCAGAGTTGGGACCAGGAAGCAGAGTTGCTGTTTAACACACTTCTCTGCGCTTCCTCTAGTACAGTCCCCCACCCACCACCCCATAGAGACTGTGTCTGTCCCCCGACCGCCTACATTATGTAAAGAAATAAAAACAAGAGGCGTTAACCATGAAAACCTAATAAAAATTAAAACCAACTCCTCAGTAGCACAAAATAAAAGAATTAAATGTGGACTGTTAAATATCAGGTCTCTGTCATCCAAAGCTGTTCTAGTGAATGAATTAATATCAGATTATGATATTGATTTGCTTTGTCTTACTGAGACCTGGTTGTCCCATGAGGATTATGTTAGCCTAAATGAATCCACCCCCCCCAGTCATATTAATACTCACATTCCCCGAGGCGCAGGCCGAGGAGGTGGAGTAGCAGCTATATATGACTCGGGGGTTTTAATGGACCCTAAACCAAAACTAAATTATAATTCATTTGAAAGCATTATTTTTAGTCTTTCTCACCCAAACTGGAAAACACTGGAGCCAGTCCTATTTGTTATAGTGTACCGCGCTCCTGGACCGTACTCTGATATTATATCTGAATTCTCAGAGTTTCTATCAAGTTTAGTTCTTAAATCAGATAAAGTAATTATTGTAGGTGATTTTAATGTCCATGTGGATGTTACAAATGACAGCCTTAGTAACGCATTTACCTCATTAATAGACTCAATCGGCTTCTGTCAGAGTGTAAATAAACCAACCCATTGTTTTAATCACACTCTTGACCTTGTTCTATCATATGGCATGGATATTGAACATTTAATAGTTTTTCCACATAATCCTCTCCTATCTGATCATTATTTAATAACTTTTGAATTTCTATTATTTGACTATAAGCCATTAAGCAAAACTTCCTACAGCAGATGTCTATCTGACAGTGCTGTAGCTAAATTTAAGGAGGAGATTGCATCAGTGTTTAATTCAATGCCATATCTGAATATAACGGAGTCCTATATTAACTTTAGTCACTCCCAAATTGATAATCTTGTTAATAGTGCTGCAGGCTCTCTACAATCAACATTAGATTCTATCGCTCCTAGAAAACAGAAAATAATAAAACACAGGAAACTAGCACCGTGGTACAACCAACAAACTCGTCAATTAAAACAAGAAACAAGGAAATCAGAAAGGAAATGGCGTGCTTCCAATTTATTAGAAAATCGCTTAATATGGCAAAATAATCTTAAAAATTATAGAAAGGCCCTCCGTAATGCCAGAGGAGCCTTTTACTCGGCACTAATAGAAGAAAATAAAAACAACCCCAGGTTCCTCTTCAGCACCTGTAGCCAGGCTGACAGAGAGTCACAGCTCTATTGAGCCATGTATCCCTATCAACTTAAGTAGCAATGACTTCATGAACTTCTTTTATAATAAAATTATTACTATTAGAGAGAAAATTAGTCACCAAATGCCCTCAATAGGTATCGCAGGCTCTCCAACATCAGACACTTTGACTGGTGCAAACTTAGATGTGTATTTGGAGTGTTTCTCTGCTGTCAGTCTTCATCAGTTAACTTCTATAATTTCTTCATCGAAGTCATCAACCTGTCTGTTAGACCCCATCCCAACTAGGCTGCTTAAAGAAATTGTACCCTTAATTGGCACTTCTTTACTGGAAATGATTAATTTTTCTTTATTATCAGGATATGTACCACAGTCCTTTAAAGTAGCTGTAATTAAACCCCTTCTTAAAAAGCCCACTCTTGACCCTGGGGTTTTAGCCAACTATAGACCGATTTCTAATCTCCCCTTTCTGTCTAAAATTCTGGAGAAAGTAGTCGCCAAACAATTGTGTGACTTTCTACACAACAATAGTTTATTCGAGGATTTCCAGTCAGGATTTAGAGTTCATCATAGCACAGAGACAGCTCTGGTTAAAGTTAATAATGACCTTTTGATTGCTTCTGACAATGGACTTGTCTCTGTACTTGTATTATTAGATCTTAGTGCTGCCTTTGACACCATTGATCATAGTATTCTTTTACAGAGACTCGAGCATGAAATTGGCATCAAAGGAACCGCACTAAGCTGGTTTATGTCATATCTATCAGATCGTTCACAGTTTGTACACGTGAATGATGAATCTTCAATAAATACTACAGTTAGTCATGGAGTTCCACAAGGTTCTGTACTTGGACCAATACTATTTACTTTATATATGCTCCCTTTAGGCGATATTATTAGAAAGCACTCCATTAACTTTCATTGTTATGCAGATGATACGCAGTTATATCTATCGATCAAACCCGATGAAATTAATCAATTATCTAAATTACAAACATGTCTTAAAGACATAAAATCCTGGATGAGCTGCAATTTTCTGATGTTAAACTCAGAGAAAACCGAAATTCTTGTACTTGGCCCCAAAAACCTTAGAGACTTAATGTCTACAGATATAGCTACTCTAGATGGCATTACATTGGCCTCTAGCACCACTGTCAGGAATCTTGGAGTTATCTTTGATCAGGATCTGTCATTTAATTCCCACATAAAGCAGACCTCTAGGACTGCCTTTTTTCATTTACGTAATATTACAAAAATCAGACGCATCCTATCAAAGACAGACGCAGAAAAACTAATCCATGCATTTGTTACCTCAAGGCTGGATTACTGCAACTCCTTATTATCAGGTTGTCCAAATAAATCCATTAAGATGCTTCAATTAATTCAAAACGCTGCAGCGCGAGTACTGACAGGAACTAGGAAAAGAGATCACATCTCTCCTGTACTAGCTTCTCTGCATTGGCTCCCTGTAAAATTTAGAATAGAATTTAAAATCCTCCTCCTCACCTATAAAGCTCTTCATGGGCAGGCCCCTTCATATCTCAAAGAGCTCATAGTACCCTACTACCCCACTAGAACACTGCGTTCTCTGAATGCAGGGCTACTGGTGGTTCCAATAGTTACCAAGCTTACCAAGCTTACCAAGCTCCTCTTCAGTGGAACCAGCTTCCAGTTGTGGTTCGGGAGGCAGACACCCTCTCCACATTTAAGAGTAGGCTTAAGACGTTCCTCTTTGATAAAGCTTATAGTTAGGGCTGGATCAGGTGAGTCCTGAACCATCCCTTAGTTATGCTGCTATAGGCCTAGACTATCGGGGGATTTCCCTTGGTGCACTGAGTCTCTCGCTCTCTCTCTCTCTCTCTCTCTGTGTGCACACATTCATGTCCCATTAATGCATGTTACTAACACTTCTTCCCCGGAGTTCTTGTGTTTTCTCGTCTCGCAGGTTCTCATGGATCCTGGCGGAGCCTCCATGGTCCTGCTTGACTGCCATTGCTAATATCAGTTACCAGTTATATACAGTTACTGTTGTTGCTGCTCGCTGTCCCCCATCATTGGTGCTAGTGCATTGATGTAGTTGCTTGCTCTCTCTCTCTCTCTCTCTCTCTCTCTCTCTCTCTCTCTCTCTCTCTCTCTCTCTCACCCCAACTGGTCAAGGCAGATGACCACCCACCTAGAGCCGAAGGGTCTGTCCAAGGTTTCTGCCTTTTAACAGGCAGTTTTTCCTTGCCCCCGTGCCAAGTGCTTGCTCATGGTGGTACTGTTGGGTCTCTGTAAATGTTATTAGGAGTTTGGTCTAGACCTGCTCCATTTGAAAAGTGCCCTGAGATAACTTCTGTTATGAATTGGCGCTATACAAATAAAATTGAATTGAATTGAATTATAGACCTATTGAATTGATGAACCACACATTTCAAAGAGACATTTCTTTGATAACTTCATGTTTTAGACCCGTTGTTGATAAATGCATTTACGTGAGTTAACAGGCTAATTTTTTAATCAGTAAAACAATATAGGTCTACACATTTTAAATACAACCATTATAAATTAGATCAAATAAATGCATTTAGTTAACAGGCTCTCATTTTTTTCATATCATTAGTAGGGCCCGACCGATTCATCGGCCTGCCGATTTAATCGGCCGATTATAGCCTTTTTGAAAATCAACATCGGCCGAAAAGCTGCCGATTAATGCCGATTTTTTTTTTTTTTTACTAGACATGTAATTGCGCTATTTATCCTCTAGAGTGCGCTCCCACTCCAGTCCATTCTACATAGTCACTCTCAGTCACACCCACCACTCATCTTTGGTCACAACACCGGAGCGCATGTAGGTGGAATGTGCTGAGCTCTGGATGAACCGAGCAGAGTTTCCCTCCACGGTAAGTAACGGTAACTAGCTTGTGAAATGAACAATTGGTCCATATAAACGTGTAGGTCATGCTTAAAAAAATGAAAAGTACAGCTAACCCCCCACTACCCTCCAAATACAGTTAAGCTAACCTTGCCTCGCTAACTAACAACTTTAGCCTGAGACAAAAAGAGGATAATGAATTTTACGGTACAATATGAAAGCACGCTCACTCAGGCAGCTGCGCGCTCATGTCACCCATGCACACAAGACGCCTTGTGTGTTCACACCAAACGCGACGGCGCGACACGATTCAATACAAAGTCAACGTAGAGATGCGAGATAAATATCTATATAATATAATTGTGGAGGGGGGCGGCGCCTGGCCTGCAGGGGGGAGTATGGAGCACCGGGTCTGCTGGGGCGATTGGGTCTGGGTGCGGACACCTGTAGGCACTCAGGCCCAATCAGGAAGTGTGTATTTATGTGTCTGCTCTGCCTTTCAGTAGGGAGACGGGATATGGGGAGTGCGGAGCACTCGCGACAGCAAAAGGCAGAGAGCCTGGCGACTCCTTTTGGGAGACGGACAATCCATTTACGTTTACTTTTGATTTGTTTATTGTTCTGGTGTGAACAATAAACCGTCTGGACTGAAAACCGCTCAAACCTGTCTCCGCCCACTCATTGGACCTTTACAGTGGCGCCCAACGTGAGGCGAGAGTGTGGCAAATGGAACAGGCACCCTTGGCGGCGTTACTCGGACATCTCGCGCAGATGTCCGAAAGGCAGGCGCAGGTTCAGCAGGCGCAGAACGAGGTGCTCCTGGAGCTGGGCCAGGTGTTGACCGCCGATAGGGCGGTCCTACAAGAGCTCCTCGTCTCCGGCGACCGCGGACCCAGAGCGGCAGGAGCGGTGGGACCAGGGGTTGAAATAAGGCTGTTTTACTCGCCAAATGCGAGTAATTTTTGTATTTGTCGAGTAATTTATGAAGACCACTCGCCACTCTGGCGAGTAATCTAAAAATTTGGCGCGATTGCCGCGGACCCGCCAGCAACGGACCCGCTAGCCGCGGACCCGACCGCGCAGCACCCACCGCCGTCTACAATCGCGCAGCTCCCCCCCGCTTCCCCCCCCCGGTCAACAATCGCTCAGACTCTGACACGCTGCTGATTCCCGGCGCTGATTCGCGAGTCGCGAGTCGTTCCCTGACTGTGATTGACTCGAGGACTGAGACGTCACGACTCACGAGAGCCAGCCAATCGTATTTAAATATCAGTGAAATGGTAAATGCATGCTGTCTTTGTATTTTCTGTGTCATGCCAGATTAATAAACTATTTGAATGTCTCGTCAATCTGTCTCGTTGCACGCGACCCAGCTGGGACCCCCACCTTGGTGGATCTTGGTCTTGAGTGGGGGTGGCCAATGGCCATCTTCACAATAGTAAATAAAATATGCCCAGAATAAACACAACTGTACATCATTAACTTTAAAACTCATCATTGCTAAATCAAGTCTATTATCTTGCTGATATATTAAACATCCAATAATCTACTACGCCCCCCCCCCCCCCCCCCTTGCTATTATTCACACATTTATTAACACCATCACCTCCCCCAGTTGGTTTGTCGGAGTTGAACTAACTTGATCTCTGAATGGTAACTTAACTGCATTCGTGATTCGTTTGAATGTTGTGAACGAGGGAGGAGGCGACTCGGCTGGCAATCGCCGTTCGCGAATGAGAACGAGGGGCGGAGGGAGGAGCTGAGTCTGAACGACTCAGTGAATGATTCACCGCTACCGGAAACACGACTGAACGAACGAACGAACGACTCTTTATGGCGAACTGAACGACGCGAACTGATTCGCGCAAACGAATCATGAAATCCATCACTACTCAGTCAGCACCCCCCCCCCCCCCCCCCCCCCGGTCAACAATCGCGCAGCGCCCCTATTTTTGTCTGGTAAAAAAATCTGTTTGTCTAGTAAAAATTGTCATCTACTCGCCAGTTGTCTGGTAAGCCAAAATTTTAGTTTCAACCCCTGGGTGGGACCCATCCACGTCCCCAAGATGGGGGAGGCCGACGACGCAGAGGCCTTCCTGGAGACGTTCCGGGGGGTGGCCGAGGTCTCCGGGTGGCCACGCCAAGAGTGGGCTCACCGCCTCCTGCCGCTCCTGACGGGCGAGGCCCAGCTCGCGGCTCACAGTCTGCCGGCCGGGGCCCAGCGGGACTACAAGGCGGTGGAGAGAGCCATCCGGGACCGGCTAGGCCTGACCCCAGAGGAACATCGCCGCCGGTTCCGGGCCCTCCCGTTTGCAGAAGGCGATCGGCCTTTCACCTACGCGCAGCAGCTGCGGGACCAGGCGAGGAGGTGGCTGGGGCCCGAGAGGAATAACCCGGAGGAAATCGTGGAGCAGGTGGCCCTCGAGAGGTTCATTGAGGAGTTGCCGGCCCGAACGTCCACCTGGGTCCGGTATCACCGGCCCGAGAACCTCCAGGCGGCGGTCAACATCGCGGAGGGCCACCTGGTCCCCCCTCCGACGGACAGACGACCACCAGCACCAACCCCGAGCCCGCGGACCGGCGCGGCGGCCCTGCGGGGCTACAAACCCACCCCGCTACCTAGAGCGAGGTGGAGGGGGGGGCCCAGTCCGGAGCAGACGCATGAATCGCCTTCCCCCCCCTTCCCGCAGGCGGGCGATCAGACGGCAAGGGAGGGGTCCCTGCGGTCCCGGCGAGGCGTACCGTATCCCGGTGAGGATACAACGGGGTACGTACCAGGCGCTGTTGGATTCCGGCTGTATGCAGACTATGATCCAGCAGCGCCTGGTGCGGTCCGAGGCGTTGGTCGAGGCGTCAAGCGTTTCGGTGTGGTGTATACACGGGGATGTTCACACGTATCCCTTGGTCCCTATCGAAATTCATTATGGGGGGAAAACGCATAGAGTCAAGGCGGCGGTTAGTCCGGGCCTCACGTACCCCCTGATTCTAGGGTTAGATTGGGCTGGGTTTCCGGGGGCGGTTAGCGAGAGTGCGGGGGTACGGACACGACAGATAGGGACATGTAAGTCATGCGCTGTGTTCTGCGCCGATGCGAGGGTGTCCGACGCTGGTCAGGGATCGGGGGAAGAGGCGGGAGGTTCTCAACCCGAGGGCCGAGCGGCGACATTCCCACCGGTGGACGATTTCCCCCTTGAGCAGTCTCGTGACGCTACTCTACGCTCAGCCCTCGACCAAGTGATTTCTATTGATGGTCTTCGGGTACAGCCAGACGCAGTGCTGACTTACCCACACTTTGTGGTGATTAGGGACAGACTTTATCGGGTGAGTCGTGACACCCAGAGTGAGGAGGTTGTTACCCAGTTGCTGGTACCCAGGAGCCGCCGGGAAATGGTTTTTCAGGCGGCGCATTACAACCCAATGGCGGGCCATTTGGGGTACGATAAAACACTGAACCGGATAATGGCTCGGTTCTATTGGCCGGGGATTCGGGCGGAAGTGCGCGGCTGGTGCGCCTCCTGCCCCGAGTGCCAGTTGGTGAATCCCCCGGCCATCCCCAGGGCGCCCTTGCGGCCCCTTCCCCTGGTGGAGGTCCCATTCGATCGCGTGGGCATGGACATTATCGGGCCATTAGAACGTTCCGCACAAGGGTATCGATTTGTGTTAGTCCTGATCGACTACGCAACCCGATACCCAGAAGCAATTCCGTTGCGCAATATCTCCGCGAGGAGCGTCTATCACCCAGCCACAGACGGCTTGTGTGAGAGGTTTAACCGGACGTTAAAGTCCATGATCCGGAAGTTTGTACTGGAGGATGCTCGAAATTGGCATCAATGGCTAGACCCTCTGTTGTTTGCGGTGCGGGAAGTGCCCCAGGCTTCCACAGGGTTTTCCCCGTTTGAGTTGCTCTATGGGCGCAGGCCCAGGGGCGTCCTGGACCTTATTAAAGAAAACTGGGAGGAGGGGTCCAGCGACAGTAAAAACGAAATCCAGTACGTCATGGACTTGCGTGCAAAGCTCCACTCACTCGGGGTAATGTCACGTGAGCATTTGCGCCAAGCCCAGGAGAATCAGAAACGCCTGTACGACAGAGGGACTAGATTACGCGATCTCACACCGGGGGACAAGGTTCTGTTGCCCACCTCTACCACCAAATTACTCGCGAAGTGGCAAGGTCCCTTTGTGGTCACACGGTGAGTCGGGGACGTGGATTACGAGGTAGTGCGGTCGGACAGGGGCGATGCCCGACAGATCTACCACATCAACCTCCTGAAAAGGTGGAATGATGTGGTCCCGGTTGCGTTCGCCACAACGCTACCGGAGGGAGAGGAGCTTGGACCGGAAGTCCCTGCCCCGGGGCCCATCCCTCCGGTCGGTCGAGGAGAGGATCTGTCGGAGAGTCAGGCGGCGGACGTGGTCTCGCTACAGCTCCAGTTCGCCGACGTCTTTTCGCCCCTGCCCGGTCGCACCCCGTTAATAACTCACGACATCGAGACGCAACCGGGGTTAACGGTGCGGACACGCCCCTACAGGCTACCCGTGCACAAGCAAGACTTGATACGGCGTGAATTGGCAGCAATGATAGAGTTGGGCGTCGTCGAGGAGTCCCACAGCGACTGGTGCAGCCCCGTCGTGCTTGTGGGGAAGCCGGATGGGGCTGTCCGGTTCTGTGTGGATTACCGTAGGGTGAATGCGGTGTCCAAGTTCGACGCCTACCCGATGCCTCGGATCGACGAGCTTGTGGACCGGCTTGGCATGGCCACCTATTACACGACTCTGGACTGCACGAAGGGCTACTGGCAGATTCCGTTGTCTCCAGCAGCCCGAGAGAAAACGGCGTTCTCCACTCCGCTCGGGCTGTACCAATTTAAGGTACTTCCGTTCGGGTTGTTCGGGGCCCCAGCCACGTTCCAGCGGCTGATGGACCGGGTATTGCGGCCTCACGCTGCATATGCTGCTGCCTACCTCGATGACATAGTCGTCTATGGAGACGACTGGGGGCAGCATATGCAGCGGGTGGCGGCCGTCCTTCAGTCGCTGAGGCGGGCGGGGCTCACGGCCAACCCGAAGAAGTGCGTGATCGGGCGGAGGGAGATCCAGTATCTGGGGTTCCACCTGGGGGGGGGGAAGGTCCGGCCGCAGGTCGGTAAGACCGAGGCGGTCGCTGCCGCCCCTCACCCCAGGACCAAGAAGGAGGTGAGGCGGTTCCTGGGGCTGGCGGGGTACTATCGGCAGTTTGTCCCAAACTTCTCCGACCTGGCCAGCCCCTTGACCGACCTCACCCGGAAGAGGGCCCCAGATACGGTCCAGTGGTCGGAGCCATGTCAGGTGTCGTTTGATGCTATTAAAACAGCCCTCTGCGGGGAAGCCGTCCTGTGTGCTCCTAATTTTGCTCTCCCTTTCTCCGTGCAGGCAGACGCGTCGGATAGGGGGTTGGGCGCGGTCCTGACCCAGCAGGTGGGGGGGGGCGACCGACCGGTGCTGTACCTGAGCCGCAAACTATCGGACCGGGAGGGTCGGTACAGCACCGTCGAGAAGGAGTGTCTCACCATCCGATGGGCAGTCGGCGCCCTCCGCTACTACCTGCTGGGGCGCCAGTTCACCCTCTACTCCGACCACGCCCCCCTCCAGTGGCTCCACCGGATGAAGGATGCCAACGCGAGGATCACCCGGTGGTACCTCGCGTTGCAGCCATTTCATTTCCGGGTGACCCACAGACCGGGGGCGCAGATGGTCGTAGCTGATTTCCTCTCCCGTTCCGGGGGGGGGGAGTAGGCTGCGGCCGGATGGGTCCCCGGCCTGTGTCGGGCGGTGGGGGTATGTGGAGGGGGGCGGCGCCTGGCCTGCAGGGGGGAGTATGGAGCACCGGGTCTGCTGGGGCGATTGGGTCTGGGTGCGGACACCTGTAGGCACTCAGGCCCAATCAGGAAGTGTGTATTTATGTGTCTGCTCTGCCTTTCAGTAGGGAGACGGGATACGGGGAGTGCGGAGCACTCGCGACAGCAAAAGGCAGAGAGCCTGGCGACTCCTTTTGGGAGACGGACAATCCATTTACGTTTACTTTTGATTTGTTTATTGTTCTGGTGTGAACAATAAACCGTCTGGACTGAAAACCGCTCAAACCTGTCTCCGCCCACTCATTGGACCTTTACAATAATATATACGATATATATAATATCACGGCACAAAGCTGTGTGCGCCAACCAGGGCCGGACTGGGAGCAAAGGGGGGGGGGGGGTCCACCGAGTGAGTCAATCGCGAGTCAACTGGCCCACGCTGATCCGACAACGGGGGGGGGGGGGGGGGGGGGGGGCGCTAATCAAAATAAAACGTCGCGAGTCAATCAGGAGTCAACCGGCCCACGCTGATCTGACAACGGGGGGGCACTAATCAAAATAAAACGTTGCGAGTCCACCGAGTCAATCGCGAGTCCACCGAGTCAATCGCGAGTCAACCAGCCCACATGTGGGCCGGCCCACCGGGCATTTGCCCGGTCGTACAGATGGCCAGTCCGAGCCTGGCGCCAACCGTTCCCTGCACTCCGCAGTGAAGCGCAGCTTGGAGGAGAAAGTGATTGTTGCCGTTTGTGACTCCCGGAGCTCTATATATAATATTATATATATAGGCCTAATATATAAATATCTATAGAATATAATATATACGATATATATGATATCACGGCACAAAGCTGTGTGTGTGCCTCCGGATGATGTTATGAACCCATAAACGATGGGCATGTTAACGTGTTATATAGACTGTATAACGGCCAAACTGCTCAGTGCTCACGTGTTAGTCACTGCTCAGGAGCACAGCACACTGGGAGTTATTTATTTATTTATTTTACATTTGATTACGGTAGCTTATTATAAATGCAGAATTTGTAATGTATATAAGATATATTTATGTATATGCCTTGCAGACGGAAAATGCTTTATGTCTGAGTTTCAAAATGCCCCATGTAACTTAAGAAATATTTGCGAAACTTTATTTTTTAAGCCAATGCATATGTCCCACTTTTTTAAATTCACTTTTTTTTATTTTTACAGATGGCAGATAAGACTCGTAGCAAGGTTTGGGACTACTTCACCAAGGACCCTGCTGGTGAAGCAGTTTGTAATGCATGTGCAGCTTCTTTGAGCCAGGGATCAAGCTGTCAAAAAACAAAAAACACAACCAACTTATGGCAACACCTAAAACTTAGACATAATGAAGCTTACGAGGAATCACAAAGACAGGCTTGTGAGGAAAAACAAAGAAAGGCAGACACACTAGTGCCTAAGAAAAATTATCAGCATCAGCCCACACTTGCACAAGTGTTTGATAGGAACACAAAGTGGAACCTAAATGACCCGAGAACAAAGGAGCTGGACAAATTGATAATGGAAATGATTGCCACAGATATCTTGCCCTATGCAGTTGTGGAGGGTCCAGGTTTTCAAAGAGTCCTGGCCATAGCAGAGCACAGGTATCCTCAAAAAAGTGAGAAGTATTTCCGCACTCAGCTGATGGGAGAAATGTATTCACAAGTTGCAGGAAGAGTAAAGCAACTTCTCTCCGTGGAAAATGCAGGAAGCAGCATTGCTTTTACCACTGACTGTTGGTCTGGATCCACTGAGGCTCTCATGAGCTTGACAGCTCATTTTATTGACAAGCACTGGGAGAGAGTCCAAGTTGTGTTGAATGTAAAGGCCATGTTTGGGTCCCACACAGGCGAATACATTGCTGAGACTTTCCTTACCTTACTTAACAAATGGGACATTGACACACAGCGTGTACACCTGGTGCTGAGGGACAGCGGCGCAAACATGATAAAAGGCATGAGACTTGCAGAGATGCCTGGCCTGAGCTGCACTGCTCATACACTTCAGCTGATAATCAATGATGGCCTCCGCTCCCAGAGGATGGTGGGGGACATCCTGGCGAAACTCAAAAGAATAGCCACACACTTTAACCACTCAGTTGTAGCACAACGACTCTGTCATTCAGCAAGAGGTTGGTGTTCCTAACCATTCCATAATCCAGTCAGTGCAAACCAGGTGGAACTCCACACTGCATATGATTGCCAGGATGCTTGAGCAAAAGAGAGCAATCACAGCCTATTCTAGTGACCACGGCCATTTTGTATGTCCAAGTGCAGAGGAGTGGGACGTGGCAGCAAACCTGGCGGAGACCCTGACACCACTGGAAGATATAACACTTGAAATGAGCAGGGCCGACTCCTCTGCTTCCTGCATTATACCCTGTGTAGCAGTGCTGAAGTGTCTGCTAGAGTCAGAGGGACCAAACAGTAGAGGAATCAAGACTCTAAGAAAGACCATGCTGGAGAGCCTGGAGGTAAGGTTCTCCAAAGTGAAAGAGGCAAAAGAGGTGGTGCTCGCATGTCTGCTCGACCCACGCTACAAGGAGCGGCCCTTGTCACCAGAGACACTAGCTCAAGCCAAAGCCTGGGTAACAGAAGAGGCACAGAGGAATCCACCACAAGCAGACACAATACAAGCAGAAATTGCCTGTGAAGAAGAGGGAGATCCAAAAAGACAGAGTGGAGGAGGGAAAGGCCCACAGTGTTCTAGACAGTCTGTATGACAGCATGCTCTCTTCAACCACTCAGGAAGAGGAACCAATGGAGATCATTGAAGAGCTGGAACGATATATGAGGGAGCCTGTCATAGACAGGAAAAAGGGGAACCCACTGGAGTGGTGGAAGAGCAACGGTTTCCGCTTCAAGGGACTGTCAGGCCTGGCCAGGAGATACCTTTGCTGTCCACCTTCCTCTGTGCCAAGTGAGAGGGTGTTTAGTACAATTGGCAACATTTATGAGGAGAAGCGCAGCTCCCTCAAGGGAGAGAACGCTGAAAAGCTGTGCTTCCTGCACTACAACCTGCCTCTGCTGAAGTTCCAATATTAAGGACTCTACGACTGGCAGGGGCATGTGAATATAATGTTATTTGGAAAATATCCATATGCTGTTTGCACCACACAACACACATTACCTCATTCCTATAGGTATTTTGTTATTATTAAATATTGTTGTTGTTGATGTTGTGTTGTTACAAAAAAGTTATTCTTGTTGCACTTTATGTTCAAAGATTGTTAATAAAATGTTAATATGCTGCTTGCCCCAGCCTCACACAACTCATTATTTTGCAGTAATTTGATTTCTTTATTTAGCCCCCAACCCTAGCTTTCTTTTTTTTTTTTTTTTTTCTTTTTTTTTTTATAATCGGCCGATTTAATCGTAATTTTTCTCTGAAAATAATCGGCATCGGCCCTCCAAAATCAATATCGGTCGGGCCCTAATAATTAGTACAACAAACAAACATTTAGTCTGTACTAGCATCTTCTAATAATTATCAGAGCACATTTAATATCAAAAACAGGCTCATTTATTAATATTGGCTCGACAATTTATGAAAAACGTTTACTGGTCGCACAGCCAGACCACGTTAAGTATGTGAGCCCGGCGAGGTTTAGGCTGAATGTGAGAGGGCAGCTGCAATCATACACTCACCGGCCACTTTATTAGGTACACCTGTCCAACTGCTCGTTAACGCAAATTTCTAATCAGCCAATCACATGGCAGCAACTCAATGCATTTAGGCATGTAGACATGGTCAGGACGATCTGCTGCAGTTCAAACCGAGCATCAGAATGGGGAAGAAAGGTGATTTAAGTGACTTTGAACGTGGCATGGTTGTTGGTGCCAGACGGGCTGGTCTGAGTATTTCAGAGACTGCTGATCTACTGGGATTTTCACGCACAACCATCTCTAGGGTTTACAGAGAATGGTCAGAAAAAGAGAAAATATCCAGTGAGCGGCAGTTCTGTGGGCGCAAATGCCTTGTTGATGCTAGAGGTCAGAGGAGAATGGCCAGACTGGTTCGAGCTGATAGAAAGGCAACTGTAACTCAAATAACCACTCGTTACAACAGAGGTATGCAGAAGAGCATCTCTGAACGCACAACACGTCGAACCTTGAGGCGGATGGGCTACAGCAGCAGAAGACCACACCGGGTGCCACTCCTGTCAGCTAAGAACAGGAAACTGAGGCTACAATTCGCACAGGCTCACCAAAATTGGACAATCAAAGATTGGAAAAACGTTGCCTGGTCTGATGAGTCTCGATTTCTGCTGCGACATTCGGATGGTAGGGTCAGAATTTGGCGTCAACAACATGAAAGCATGGATCCATCCTGCCTTGTATCAACGGTTCAGGCTGGTGGTGGTGGTGTAATGGTGTGGGGGATATTTTCCTGGCACACTTTGGGCTTATTAGTACCAATTGAGCATCGTGTCAAAGCCACAGACTACCTGAGTATTGTTGCTGACCATGTCCATCCCTTTATGACCACAGTGTACCCATCTTCTGATGGCTACTTCCAGCAGGATAACGCGCCATGTCATAAAGCGCGAATCATCTCAGACTGGTTTCTTGAACATGACAATGAGTTCACTGTACTCAAATGGCCTCCACAGTCACCAGATCTCAATCCAATAGAGCACCTTTGGGATGTGGTGGAACGGGAGATTCGCATCATGCATGGATGTGCAGCCGACAAATCTGCAGCAACTGCGTGATGCTATCATGTCAATATGGACCAAACTCTCTGAGGAATGTTTCCAGTACCTTGTTGAATCTGTGCCACGAAGGATTAAGGCAGTTCTGAAGGCAAAAGGGGGTCCAACCCGGTACTAGCAAGGTGTACCTAATAAAGTGGCCGGTGAGTGTAAATGCCTATGGGTAGAAACGGCAACATCCCCATGTGGACAAAAGATGTACTGCAGATGAAAACAATCAAAGATGTTGCAAATGTATTTGGCGACCCAATTAAAGTCCTGCGACCCAGTCTATGGGAAACACTGCCCTAACCCATGAACCCTAACCCCTTAGCCATGAACCCTAACCCCTGAACCCATGAACCCTTACACCTGAACCCTAACCCATTAACCCTAACCTGTGACCCCTAACCGATGAACCCTAACCTGTGACCCGTAACCCCTGAACCCTAACTCGTATATTCCTCAGAGCGATGATAAAAACTTTTCTACAAGTCAAGTCATGCTCGTATGTGATACACTGCGTAGCATTTGGTGAGCGAACATGAAGTGTTTCCATAGAAACCATGCAGACCACTTCCTGTTGTGAGTTTCTGAGAGAAAGGTCCTTTGGCGGTTTCCTGGTCAGACTATCACCATGACGACCAACACCTGGTCAGATCATCACCATGACGACCAACACCTGGTCACCAGCACCCTTTGGTGGAGGAGCCAGGTTCAGCAGGACATAGGACGGGCTGTCGGTCCGCTGGAGGTCGTGCAGGATTGGTCCGCCCACATTTAGCCCCGCCCAGATCTGCGTACTGCAGCCAGGTGCAATTGGGATTGGTGGGGGGCTCTGGGAGCTGTGGGAGTGGGACTGGACCACCAGGGGGCTCTGCTGTGCCGCAGCCCCGAAATCAGACCGGGTGGGGGAGCGCACCGGCTCATGGCTGAGGCTGCCATCTGCGCAGTCAAGTCAAACATTATGGACACCGCAGTTTTCATTCACATTGTGTGTTGCATAGAGCAATTAAAAATATTTTGTAAGATTCAAATGTAATTAAAAAACAAAAACATTTCAACTTTTAAATCACATCAAAGAAGAACATCAAAGTTAATGGTACAATAAGTAAATATTTTAGGTTTGAAAAAGGTGCCCCGAGTGAAACACATTTCACTCGGGGATCTGGGGTAATTGTTCCGACTCGGCACAAGCATAGAGAAATCGTGTTACGTTTTGTCAGCGAGCCTCGCTTTTTGAAGGTGGACGGGGTTTGGAGAGAGTTGGGAGAGGAGCAGAGTGTTTCTTTCTCCCCTTTCAAAACGTTGACAGAAGCCAACTTGAAATAGCAAATATTGCATATTGTACCTTTAATGTTGCATGCATACCTCATCCCATTGGGTTTACTTTGTTATAGTTATAGTTGTTGCTATGGTCATGGACGTCGCTAACAATTGAAACTAGAAAATGCATTTCCTGCAGAAAACGCGTGTGAATGCACACCCATTATAATCTCATAATTTCTCCCAAAATGATCATGGTCATTGATCAGTGATTGATTAAAAACTATATGACCTATCAAAACATGGAATGATACATCAAATACACAAGACTTGTGTCTACTGTTTAATGTTCAAATTGAGTTTCTAGGTGAAAGTATGCCGGAGCAGCAGACAGCAGTAGGCAGTACGAAAAGTCTTGTTTTTTTTACCTCCTCCCATTCATTCTCCATGGGAATTTTCGCTGTTTTTCGCGACTTATGTCGCGAAAATTTCGTATTATTTTAAGAAAAGTCTTAGCACACTTGCCCCGGCAGAGCCGCACGTTTTGATACCTTTTTTGTGTATGTGTGACCAAAACTGCGGGAGGAGAAGTCGACCGAAAAAACGCGTAAGAAACGTAAGAAAAACTAGAAAATTTGTAAAGAAATTTTGAGTGTGCCTGACTCTGGCCCAGTCGTCCCCATATATTATTGAGGAAGTCATGTAAGTCATGCAAGAAAATAAAGCAGGTGCTGGTGTGTGTTTGTCCATGTGTGCGTGTGTCTGTGCGTATGTGTGTGTGTGTGTGTGTGTGTGTGTGTCTGTGTCTGTGTGTCTGTGTTTGAGCTGTTAGAATGTCAGTTGGAAATGTCAGTTGGAAATGATCAGATGTCTCTTACTTTTCTTCTGCTGACTTGCTGTCTTGATATTTGGTCCTCGTCTTCCAAGATTTGTTGTCATCCTCCCTAAAATATTCAACACATTGTTCAGTAACAGTTATCAGAGTGTTGAAGCATTTATTCACAGAAAAACAGACACAACCTACATTAACCAGTCATGAAATCAATGACAATGCAGGGGTAAATGTCTCTTACTTGTCTGTTGGGTTGCTGTCTTTAGCTGTGGTCCTCTGGAGGTCTTCTTCCTGGATCTGTGGCCATCCTCCCTAAAATATTTAAGATATTGGTCAGTAACAGTATGCATTTATTCACACAGATGCAGACACACACCTACTTTGACCATTGACAGGAAATCAACGACAACCGCCAACACTGATCACTGCATGAGCAGCTTCAAAGTATAAATATGAACACAGGTCAAGCCGATCTGCTGCCGAAGGCTACATCCACACTACTACGTTTTCAGTTTCATAGGTGGTTGTCCGTGTGTGCGTGTCTGTAAGAATTGAAATTAAAAAAATTAAATAAAATGAATAAATAAAATGAATAAAAAATAAAATAAATAAATACATTTAAAAAATGATTCACAGTAATACGGCGACATAGGGGGGTCCGGACTCAGAGTTACGGGGGCACTGGCCCCCGCTGGCCCCCCACTATAACCGCCACTGATTGGAGCGGTACCGAGAGCATTATCCATCGCGGAGCAAGCCATGGCAATGGGAAAGGAGTACCCACACAAGAAGGATTAAATGACAAAAGGTATATATGACTAATAAGACCCAATCAATTTGGTAAATATAGTGTGTCCTCCCGTGTTTCAGCCGGGTCTATACTAACTGCGGGCCAATTGGAAAAAACAAACAAAAAAAACATGTGTGCGTGTGTGCGGCGGGTTTTAACACACCACTGTGGACCTGTAGCATATTTGCTAACTGGTGTAAAAGTGTATAAACCAATGGTCCATTTGAGATTCAAAACGTATTGTGAATGTACGCTAAGCACGGCGACCAAGCTTTGATAAATACACCGTGTCCTCCCGTGTTTCAGCCGAGTCATATACTGCGCGGACATTGGAAAAACACGTGTGCGTGTGTACGGCGGGTTTTAACACACCACTGTGGACCTGTCCCGTATTTGCTGACTGGTGTAACAGTGTATAAACCAATGGTCCATTGGAGATTCAAAACGTAGTGTGAATGTACCCTAAGCACGGCGCCCAAGCTTTCATAAATACAGCGTGTCCTCCCGTGTTTCAACCGAGCCATATAGGCTACTGCGCGCCGCCGCCATCATTAATGGAGTCGGGCCGTGTATGCGTTTCAGATGATTATAGCCAAAACACGACAGAGTAACAAAGTCAAACCTAATCTCACTATTGTGTACAACTGGCGTGTTGTAAAGACAAAGCATATTTCTTACCTCTGATACGATCAACGGGGAAGAGCAGATCCGCGAAGGGGGTTTTTACATGACCCAACTAGCCAAACAAAAATATCACGCGAGTGACCAATAGGAGTCCTCTTATATCCGCCGTCCAATCAGACAAGGGATATCTGTAGGGTTTGCCTGACAACAGCGCGAGAATATTCGAGCCAGTGAAACTGACGTCATCAACCGTAATTAGATCACGCGCACACACCTGCGCGCGATAGCCCCCAGGCTGAGGCTGAAAGAAACGTTGAGAAAAATAGCGCTTTTCTGCCTCTGCACTGGTCTCACATTTGGGCTTATTCTGACAAAACGGTAGCACGTATCAGAAAAAAAACAAGACCATCATCACTGTAAGGACTTCCTGAATGATTTGGTGTTTCTACAGTGTTTCTACAGTAAATATTGTGGACACACTTGCAAGTTTAAAACAGGGGTCCGTTCTGCTTCTCTCAGAAAATATTTGTATTGGAGTTAATGAGGAGAAGAGACAGACTGGCCACACTTAGAGGCTGCTAATTCAAATTCTGTAAGTCTCTCTGATTTTTTGAGCACATTGTGAGAGACAGAACAAGTATGTCTACACATTTGGAAAAAATCATGCGTGTAAAGTGTAAATTGTGGCCAGGAGCAGTGTGGAAAGAGAAACAATCTGGATTAATTTTGAGCTCTCTCCCACTCTAACCTGCACTCTGACACGAACATTCCTCGCAATACACACCCATTATAATCTCATAATTTCTCCCAAAATGATCATGGTCATTGATCAGTGATTGATTAAAAACTATATGACCTATCAAAACGTGGAATGATACACCAAATACACAAGACTTGTGTCTACTGTTTAATGTTCAAATTGAGTTTCTAGGTGAAAGTATGCCGGAGCAGCAGACAGCAGAAAAGTCTTGTTTTTTTTACCTCCTCCCATTCATTCTCTATGGGACTTTTTTCGCTGTTTTTCGCGACTTACGTCGCGAAAAATTTGTATTATTTTCACAAAAGTCTTAGCACACTTGCCCCGGAAGAGCCGCACGTTTTGATACCTTTTTTGTGTATGTGTGACCAAAGCTGCGGGAGGAGAAGTCGACCGAAAAAACGTGTAAGAAACGTAAGAATAATAATAATAACTAGAAAATTTCTAAAGAAATTTTGAGTGTGCCTGGCTCTGGCCCAGTCGTCCACATATATTATTGAGGAAGTCATGTAAGTCATGCAAGAAAATCAAGCAGGTGCTGGTGTAGAGTAGAGTTAAGCGAGAGTTTCTAGGTGAAAGTATGCCGGAGCAGCAGACAGCAGTAGGCAGTACGAAAAGTCTTGGTTTTTTTTACCTCCTCCCATTCATTCTCTATGGGACTTTTTTCGCTGTTTTTCGCGACTTACGTCGCGAAAAATTCGTATTATTTTATTAGCACACTTGCCCCGGCAGAGCCGCACGTTTTGATACCTTTTTTGTGTATGTGTGACCTAAACTGTGGGAGGAGAAGTCGACCGAAAAAATGCGTAAGAAACGTAAGAATAATAATAATAACTAGAAAATTTCTAAAGAAATTTTGAGTGTGCCTGGCTCTGGCCCAGTCGTCCCCATATATTATTGAGGAAGTCATGTAAGTCATGCAAGAAAATCCAGCAGGTGCTGGTGTAGAGTAGAGTTAAGCGAGAGGGCAGTAATGATCTTCAATGTTGTCTGCACACACACACACACACACACATGTGATGATCTTGCATGTTGTCTGCACACACACACACACACACACACATGTGATGATCTTGCATGTTGTCTGCACACACACACACACACACACACACAAATCAAGTCAAGTAATCAAGATACAGTACAGTTTTATGTGTGTGTGTGTGTGCGCGGATGAAACAGCGCATTCTCCTGTGTGTGTGTGTGTGTGCACGCGGATGAAACAGCGCATTCTCGTGTGTGTGTGTGTGTGTGTGTGTGTGTGCGCGCGCGTGGGTTTTAACACGCCACCGTGGACCTGTATTTGAGATTCAAAACGGTGAATCTCACCAGAAGCAGTTCCCGTTCATCGCCGCCATCATAAAGCTGTTGTTTTCCTGTGTAGCTTGATAAACGCAAAAAAAAAAAAAAAAATTTATTTAAATTTTTTTTAAATTAATTAATTAAAAAAATAAAAAAATAAATAAAAAGCTTGATAAACGCGGAAGAGCAGATCGGCGTTGACCAATAGGAGTCCTCTTGTATCCGCCGTCCAATCAGTGTGTAGTTTGATAAACGCAAAAAAAAATAATAATAATGTAATTTAAAAAAAAGAAAAAAAATTTAATTTCTTTTTTTTATTTATTAATTAATTCATTTAAAAAAAAAATAAAAAAATAAAAAAAAAGCTTGATAAACGCGGAAGTGCAGATTGGCGTTGACCAATAGGAGTCCTCTTGTATCCGCGGTCCAATCAGACGACGGATATCTGTAGAGTTTGCCTGACAACAGCCTCGGGCCACTGACTAACCAACCTTAATTAGATCAAGTGGAAACACCTTTGACAGTAGTCAAAGAAACGGGTTACACAGCCGCCCCTCCCCCCACTACTCCAGTGGGGGGAGGGGCGGCTGCGCGTGTGTATTGATTGCCAACTGCCACTTTGTCCCTCACTCTGCTTCTCTCCAAACTGCCACTATTCTCTATGAGGAAAGCAGGGCTGGCTTCAAACGGTCTAACTCAAAAAGTATACATGTCACAGCTTAGATATTTACACCGTAGGAATCCCGGGATTCAGGCGAACAGTTTGATATATAATATGTCTGTGTAGCTTACACTTGCAAGACACACTTGCAAGTTTAAAACAGGGGTCCGTTCTGCTTCTCTCTGAAAATATTTGAAAATATTTGTATTGCAGTCAATGAGGAGAAGAGACAGACTGCCCGCACTTAGAGGCTGCTAATTCAAATTCTGTAAGTCTCTCTGATTATTTGAGCACATTGTGAGAGACAGAACAAGTATGTCTACAAAACTGGAAAAAATCATGTGTGTAAAGTGTAAACTGTGGCCAGGAGCAGCGTGGAAAGAGACAAAATCTGGATTAATTTTGGGCTCTCTCCCACTCTAACCTGCACTCTGGCGGGAAAAGGCGGGAACATTCCTCGCAATACACACCCATTATAATCTCATAATTTATCCCAAAATGATCATGGTCATTGATCAGTGATTGATTAAAAACGATATGACGTATCAAAACGTGGAATAGTACACCAAATACACAACACTTGTGTCTACTGTTTAATGTTCAAATTGAGTTTCTAGGTGAAAGTATGCCGGAGCAGCAGACAGCAGAAAAGTCTTGTTTTTTTTACCTCCTCCCATTCATTCTCTATGGGACTTTTTTCGCTGTTTTTCGCGACTTACGTCGCGAAAAATTCGTATTATTTTCACAAAAGTCTTAGCACACTTGCCCCGGAAGAGCCGCACGTTTTGATACCTTTTTTGTGTATGTGTGACCAACACTGCGGGAGGAGAAGTCGACCGAAAAAACGTGTAAGAAACGTAAGAATAATAATAATAATAATAATAAGCCCGGTGGATAATAGATAGTGTGCTTTCAGGCACACTCAATAATAATAAGCCCGGTGGATAATAGATAGTGTGCTTTCAGGCACACTCAATAATAATAATAATAAGCCCGGTGGATAATAGATAGTGTGCTTTCAGGCACACTCAATAACTAGAAAATTCCCTCGGGGAAATTTTGAAAGTGCCACGGGAGTGTGTACATTATGTAGTAACATTATGATATTATATACAAGGAGCACACCTACAACACACGTTCCTTTTTGAAGTACTTATTCATACAGTAACCTATGCCCTTTCAACCTCATTATGTGGGAAACAAAGTTAGAAAAAAAATGATGAAAAGGGTTGCAGGCAGAGTAGAGTTAAGCGAGAGGGCAGTAATGATCTTCCATGTTGTCTGCACATACAAAACGGCGAATCTTACCAGAAGCAGTTCCCGTTCACCGCCGCCATCATAAAGCTGTTGTTTTCCTGTGTAGCTTGATAAACGCAAAAAAAAAAAAAAAAAACTTGATAAACGCAAAAAAAAAAAAAAAAAAAAATTAATTAAAAAAATTAATTAAAAAAAATAAATAATGAAAAATTATTTTTTTAATTAATTAATTAAAAATGTGTGTGTGTGTGTGCGCGCGCGTGGGTTTTAACACACCACCGTGGACCTGTATTTGAGATTCAAAACGGCGAATCTTACCAGAAGCAGTTCCCGTTCACCGCCGCCATCATAAAGCTGTTGTTTTCCTGTGTAGCTTGATAAACGCAAAAAAAAAAAAAAAAATGTTTTTTTAAATAAATACATTAAAAAAAAAAAAAGTACAAAAAATAATTAATTAATTAATTACAAAAAAAAAAATACAAAAAAAATTGATAAACGCGGAAGAGCAGATCGGCGTTGACCAATAGGAGTCCTTGTATCCGCCGTCCAATCAGACGACGGATATCTGTAGAGTTTGCCTGACAACAGCCTCGGGCCACTGACTAACCAACCTTAATTAGATCAAGTGGAAACACCTGCGCGCGATAGCCCCCAGACTGAGGCACAGAAACATTGAGCCCCTCCCCCCACTACTCCAGTGGGGGGAGGGGGCGGCTGCGCGTGTGTATTGATTGCCAACTGCCACTTTGTCCCTCACTCTGCTTCTCTCCAAACTGCCACTATTCTCTATGAGGAAAGCAGGGCTGGCTTCAAACGGTCTAACTCAAAAAGTATACATGTCACAGCTTAGATATTTACACCGTAGGAATCCCGGGATTCAGGCGAACAGTTTGATATATAATATGTCTGTGTAGCTTACACTTGCAAGACACACTTGCAAGTTTAAAACAGGGGTCCGTTCTGCTTCTCTCTGAAAATATTTGAAAATATTTGTATTGCAGTCAATGAGGAGAAGAGACAGCCTGGCCGCACTTAGAGGCTGCTAATTCAAATTCTGTAAGTCTCTCTGATGTTTTGAGCACATTGTGAGAGACAGAACAAGTATGTCTACAAAACTGGAAAAAATCATGTGTGTAAAATGTAAACTGTGGCCAGGAGCAGCGTGGAAAGAGACAAAATCTGGATTAATTTTGGGCTCTCTCCCACTCTAACCTGCACTCTGGCGGGAAAAGGCGGGAACATTCCTCGCAATACACACCCATTATAATCTCATAATTTATCCCAAAATGATCATGGTCATTGATCAGGGATTGATTAAAAACGATATGACCTATCAAAACGTGGAATAGTACACCAAATACACAAGACTTGTGTCTACTGTTTAATGTTCAAATTGAGTTTCTAGGTGAAAGTATGCCGGAGCAGCAGACAGCAGAAAAGTCTTGTTTTTTTTACCTCCTCCCATTCATTCTCTATGGGACTTTTTTCGCTGTTTTTCGCGACTTACGTCGCGAAAAATTCGGATTATTTTCACAAAAGTCTTAGCACACTTGCCCCGGCAGAGCCGCACGTTTTGATACCTTTTTTGTGTATGTGTGACCAAAGCTGCGGGAGGAGAAGTCGACAGTGGCGGTTCTAGACCAAAATCACCAGGGGGGCCGAGGTGGGGCCAGTGTGTTTTTAAGGGGGTCACATTTATAACCATATACTTTATTTATAACCATATAAAATGGATTCATCTGTAGTACTGATTTCCACTAGCATCTTGCATAGAAAGAAAGTTAGAGAAAGTTAGACCGTAAATTTCACTGTCACGAATGTCCATGCCTTATATACAGTCATTGGTCCATGCTGAGAAATTTAAAGTGACAGACATCCAATTAGACCTAGTCCTACAAGCACAATAACATTGCAGGAGCATATTTGTTTATTTGTTTAACAGATTCACAACGAAATTGTTTAGTTTGGTGGATTCCTATTGTCCATGCAATACCATACATTTTAAAGAGCGATACTATATTTTTCAGTTTCAAACACCATTGAAACAAAGGTTTTTTGTATTTGTGCAAACGCTTGTTTGAAGAAAACCTGAGGTTGTTCATGTTGTTTTGTAAAAGGATATTCCATTAAATATGAAGGTTTTCTAATGTACATGTACTTATTTGCACGGAAACAAAGGGAAAAAACACTGTTTTTGTTCATTTGTTATTATTTATAGGTAACTATGTTAATAAATGTTATGATTGTACAATGCCACTATCCATTAACACGTCACACGGGGGGGGGGTGCGCGCAATATTAACCCACCCCGTAGCTCCGCGGTGGGTTACGTTCGCGGCGGGGGGGGGGATACGCAAACGTATCCCACCGCGGACCTACGACCGACGGGTCCGTTCTATTTGACAGGGGCTAGTCGAGGGTATCGTTCTTCAAACGAGCGCATGTCGCGGTAAGAAATTAATTCATTGGCTGATCGGTGCAGGGGCCGTAACAGGGGCCAAGAGCAATTTCACAGGGGCACCGGCCCACCCTGGCCCCCGTCTAGAACCGCCAATGAGAAGGGGAGAATTACACCACTACTGAAAATGTCGTCAAGGAGTTCATGAAAACCAACCTTCAAATGTCGGAAGATGAACTAGCAGAGGCAACGATTGAAAGAGCGCACCGACTGGGCCGCAAAAAAGAACGCAAAAGCAGGCCAGTAGTGGTGAGATTCCTAAACTTCAGAACCAAGCTGGATGTGTTGGAGCGGGGATACAAGCTGAAGGACTCACATTACTCAATGTTTGAACAATTCCCCCGGGAGATAGTTGAACGAAGACGGCTACTTGTTCCAATAATGAAAGAGCACAGGGCTCAAAAAATCAAGACCCGATTAGTGGTGGATAAATTATACATTAATGACGAACTATACAGGAACCCCAAAGTCACGACATGGTTGTGAGTATGATACTGCCTCGAATACGTTTTGAGTGCAGGTAAGTGGCGTTTTTCTTAATCTTCGCTGGTGTTGATGGACTATTTGAATGACTGATGGACTATAAAAACACTACTCTGCCAGAACTCGGAAAAAATAGACAATCGACAATAGGATTCATGGCGCAGCGTCGCGAGACCGCTTTTTCCCTTTGTTTGTTTTCACGCTTTAGTTTAAATTTCTGTTTTGTTTTTTTTAATTTTATTTTCTTATTATTTGTTCGTTTGTAAAGTGTTTGTTTTACTGCTCTCTCTTTTATGCAGTTGCTCTCTCTCTCTCTCTCTCTCTCTCGCTCTCTCTTTCTCTCTCTCTCCCATAGTCTGATGAATGTACCTCTCTCTGCATGTTGTTTGTTTATGTCTTGTCTTTTTGTCTGTCTTTGTGAATATGTGTATCCCCTTGTTCAATGTCTGTCTGCTGCTAGATCTGTATTTCATGTTATGCAAGATATGGCACACATCTACCCATCACTGATGAGCAAAAAACACACACACCATATCCCCGCAACGGAACCCCCCTATCCTTCCCTCTCCCTTCCTTGTCCCCTAACCCAAATGTACCAGCTCACAACTCTGACATACCTGTCATACACTCATGCAACCACTTAAATTGATATCATGGAATATATGCGGCTTCCGTAACCAATCTAAAAGACTCAAAATAATTAACCACCTCACAAAATTAAAGGCTGACATTTGCTTCCTACAAGAAACACATTTAACAGATACAGAAACACAGAATCTTAAATTCAGACAATTTGACAAAATATACTCATCAACATACAACAGCAAACAAAGGGGTGTCTCAATTCTAATAAATAAAGATATTCAGTTCTCACTAAACCAATCCATCACAGACCCAGACGGGAGATTCATCATTATCAACGCAATTTTCAACCACACAACATTTACACTGGCAAATATTTATGGCCCGAATAATGATGACCCATCTTTCTTCCATAACCTTTTCTCCATATTATCTAACTCAAACAACCTCATCATAGCAGGAGACTTCAATACTGTCATTAATCCCACAATCGATCGCTCAAGCACCTCTGGCAACTTAAGAAACTGGCATTCCACTGACACAATAAAACAATATATGGAGGACTATGGCCTTAGCGACAGTTGGAGAATGAGCAACCCTTCTCTGAGAGAATACTCATATTTTTCAACAGTTCACCAATGTTCCTCTAGAATCGATTTATTTATCATCAGTAATTCACTAATACCCAAAATATCAGATAACACAATCCACTCAATAGTAATCAGTGATCATGCCCCCGTCTCCCTCTCTATAAATACTCAGACATATACCAAAACTTCAACCACATGGCGATTCAATACTTCTCTGTTAGAAGACCCCAACTTTACAACCTTTATAAGGCGAGAGTGGGCATTCTTTCTGGAGATGAACGACTCTCCAGACACCTCACCTTCACTGCTATGGGAAACTGGGAAAGCTGTAATCAGAGGGAAAATCATCTCATTCTCCTCATACAAAAAAAACCAGCAAAAGCAATTGGAAAACACATTGGAACAAAACATCAAACACTTAACGAATGAAATATCCCACCACCCCAGTGAACCAAAACAAAAGGAATTAAAAGAACTCAGAACACAACTTGGCGATATCATAGAGAAAAGAACACAATTCCAAATTCAACAACTGAAATATAATGGTTTTCAATACAGCAATAAAATAAACAGTAAATATTTAGCAAATCTACTCCAACACAAGAAAGAGAAATCAACCATCCCAGCCATTTATGACTCCGCAGGAAATATTAACCAAGACCCACAGGATATAAACGACATATTTCGGAATTTCTACATCAACCTCTACTCCCCTACTCACCAACCCACACAACTAGAAATAGACACCTTCTTAAACAATGTGACTTTACCAAAGTTATCTACAGAACAAACCAACATTCTAGACGCACCCCTTAGCCTCAACGAACTTACCATAGCCCTCAATAAAATCCCCAGCAACAAATCTCCTGGACCAGATGGACTACCAGCCGAATTTTACAGACATTTTTGGGACATATTAGCACCACTATTCAACAGAGTAACTATAGAAACTAGAAAATGCATTTCCTGCAGAAAACGCGTGTGAATGCTGGAAGCTGAATGATAAGCGCAAAGCAGAAATATAAAATGAATTGATCTGAAGAATCTGAAAGTAGTAGTAGAAGCTGAAATAGTAGAAGAAGCTGAAAGTAGTAGTAGAAGCTGAAATAGTAGAAGAATCTGAAAGTAGTAGTAGAAGCTGAAATAGTAGAAGAATCTGAAAGTAGTAGTAGAAGCTGAAATAGTAGAAGAATCTGAAAGTAGTAGTAGAAGCTGAAATAGTAGAAGTAGCTGAAAGTAGTAGTAGAAGCTGAAATAGTAGAAGAAGCTGAAAGTAGTAGTAGAAGCTGAAATAGTAGAAGAATCTGAAAGTAGTAGTAGAAGCTGAAATAGTAGAAGAAGCTGAAAGTAGTAGTAGAAGCTGAAATAGTAGAAGAATCTGAAAGTAGTAGTAGAAGCTGAAATAGTAGAAGAATCTGAAACTAGTAGTAGAAGCTGAAATAGTAGAAGAATCTGAATGTAGTAGTAGAAGCTGAAATAGTAGAAGAATCTGAAAGTAGTAGGCCTAGTAGAAGCTGAAATAGTAGAATCTGAAAGTAGTAGTAGAAGCTGAAATAGTAGAAGAATCTGAAAGTAGTAGAAGTAGTTGAAATTGTAGTAGAATAAGAGGCTGGGTTTTGATTTATATTGGAAAAATAAATGTATAGGCTACTACTATTTACTATTGCGGGCACCCCGTCCCCCCCGCCGGTCGTAGGTCCGCGGTGTGTTTGTGTTACTATTGGGGGCACCCCCCACCCCCCGTAGGTCCGCGGTGTGTTTGTGTTACTATTGGGGGCACCCCCCCCCCGGCCATAGGTCCGCGGTGTGTTTGTGTTTACTATTGGGGGCACCCCCCCGCCAGTCGGTCGTAGGTCCGCGGTGACGCCATGACGCTCGAACGTGAACGTCGTTTTACGGCAGCGGAAGATTTACGACAGCCAGCATACAGACAGCAACGGACTTCACATGATATTATTCACAACTCGGATTAATTTAATGAAACCCATTGATTCTTTTGATCGGTGGACCCCTTTTGATTGGATATTATGGGATATACAAGTCTGTAGATTTGTGACATTTTTTGAACGAAGGTAAACGATTGAGAATTGATTTAGTTAGGCCTACAATGTGTAACTGTCGGAGATCAATGTGTAATCGATGTGTAAACTGTGATTCTGAATAAATATAAATGCTATCGAAATTTCGTTTGGATATCGTTATTATTGAATATACAAATCTGTAGATTATGAAGGTTAACGGTTGAAAAGTGAATGAATTAGTTACGACGTCTGAAACAGTGGAAGGTCCGCCGGTTACAATGGGACGAATGGTAGAATATGACGATTTGAAACTAAAACTGCGATACAGAAAAAAGTATAACAGTTATCGAAATTTCTTGAACACGGCTAGATAGATACAAATCTCTAGATTTGTTTAATTGTTTGAACGATGGGAAACGGTTGAAATTTGAATTAGTTACGACGTAAAGCAGTGGAAGTAAACAGTGGAAGGTCCGCCGGTTACAATGGGACGAATGGTAGAATATGACGATTTGAAACTAAAACGGCGATACAGAAAAAAGTATAACAGCTATCGAAATTTCGTGAACACGGCTAGATAGATACAAATCTCTAGATTCGTTTAATTGTTTGAACGATGGGAAACGGTTGAAATTTGAATTAGTTACGACGTAAAGCATTGGAAGAATAAGAGGCTGGGCCCATTGATTTATTTTGGAAAAATAAAGGTGGAAAAAGTAGAATAATTTGAAAAGTTTAATGAATATGAAAAATCTGAATAGATAGCCATGTCGTAACAAATCTGAACATTTTGATATTTGAATGGTTTCTGTAGCTGAAAGTATGAAGAAGGAGAAGAGTGCCAAAAAACGTTTGGAAGAAGAATAAAAATAAAAATAAAGATTTCGATATCTAGAGTGTGAATGCTCGAGCATTCACACTAATAATAAAGATTTCGATATCTAGAGTGTGAATGCTCGAGCATTCACACTAATTAAGGTAGAGCAGTAATGCACAGCGATGTGTAAGGTAAGTGTGGTGGTGACGCAGATAACGGAACTGAGCTTCAGTATCATCGTAGCCTCGTTGGTCGCATTGATGTTGGTCCTAGACATAGGGTTGCTCGTAGGATAACCCTTTACCTGGACCAGTCACCTGGTTTGCGGGCGAATTATCCGATTGGCTGAGCATGACATCATGACCAAGAGGCCAGACTAGAGCAGAAGTAATTAAAGCTACAGCGCGGTAAATAGATCTAGTTAATGCTGCAATCAATGCGATGCCGTGTCGGTGTCGTGGTCAACCCCCCGCAAAGTGGGGGTGCGTTTGCACCCCCTGCACCGGTGCTTCCGGCGCGCCTGAGTACTCACTCACGAAGTAGAGAGAAGGTTTTAGATCAGCCGCTGGGAGGGAGAGGCGGTCTCATGTCAATCATATGTCAGTCTGGGAAACATTCAGATCTGTCAAAAGTTTACAAACCACAGTCATGAGGAGGAGGAGGAGGAGGAGGAGGAGGAGGAGGAGAAGAATGTAAGTATAATACAGGGTTAGAGTTACAGTGCTAGAGATAGTCAAGTATACATGGTACCACACATCTTCACAAAGACTAGGACCTACTGAGCTGAGAGAGACTGGACCTCTTCCACCAAACCCTTCACAACCATGTTACTCTTGGTTCATGAATGCGTATGTGTGTGTGTGTTACTGTCAGGACTCATTGACATTGGTAACCCTAACCCAGGGGTCGGCAACCCGCGGCTCCGGAGCCGCATGCGGCTCTTTAGCGCAGCCCTAGTGGCTCCCTGAAGCTTTTTCAAAAATGTTTGAAAATGGAAAAAGATGGGGGAGAGAAATATATTTTTTGTTTTAATATGGTTTCTGTAGGAAAACAAACATGACACAAACATTATTAACGTTTTTCAATGCTGTAAAAATGTGTAGAATAAATATTAAATTTCAACATTTCTGTCAACGAAGATTTACGTCATAGCCTAGCCTGCGACACACGTTTCTATCAGTAAGGCGGGATGCCAGGCAGGTGGCTGTTGGTAACAAACCGGCGGCTGTGTGATGGGCCATGGATCCCAAAGGGAAAAAGAGAAAAATAACTGAGGAGAACAGAGGATTCAACGTTTCTTGGACCGGGCAATAGTGACACACCGCGGACCTACGGCCGACGGGGGAGGGGCGCGCAATAGTAACACACCACGGACTTACGGCCGACGGGGGGGGGTGCGCGCAATAGTAACACACCACGGACCTACGGCCGACGGAGGGGGGGCGCGCGCGATTGTAACACTCCGGCCGACGGCGGGGGGTGGTGGTGCGCGCAATAGTAACACACCGCGGACCTACGACCGGGGGGGGGCGCGGTGTGTTACTATTGCACTCTCAAAAAGGAGGACAAATACGCGCCCGGCTTGACGCTGCGCCGGACGCCGGACAGGGCTGAAAAACCGGACAGTCCGGCGCAAATACGCGCCTCCTTTTTGAACCCGCGCCCCGCCCCACCGGTTGAGAACCACTGCTACAGGATGCACTGCAGGAAAAATAAACATTTAATCATGAAGGCTCATTATGTATTTGTAGTTAACTTATTTCTATAGTAGGCTAATATAGCTACTATAGATACATATACAGCATGGGTTGCCTTCAATATAAGCAGGGGTGCACATAACTGGTACGCAAGTACGCATGCGCGCCCATAATCAGCGATGCGTAACGTCACTTGTGCCACTACAGCGCTTTTGCGTAACTCACCATCAGGTCATCAAAATAAAACTACACGTGTATCTTGTACTACTTCTGCGTTTCCCCACCTGCAAAAACAAAGGCAAACGGAGCCGCAGCGCTGTGTGCTCTGTGCACCGCGCGCACACTGGAGAACTGCGCAAAATCAGCTGATCGCAACGTCCGTTACTGTGAGACATCCGTGCTCATCCGTACTGTGAGCCATCCGTTACTCGCTCCGTGGCAGTGACGGACTGGACCCCCGCCGCCACCCCCAAGCCCCCCCGCCGCCGCCGCCCCGCCGCCCCCCCCCCCCCCCCCCCCGTCAACAACTCCACCCGCGGTGGAATCGCCTTTATCATTATCGAAACGACGCTACGTGTGGAGTGCGTACCGAACACCATCTCCTGGTACTCAAATGAGTAACTCACTAAAAAAGTTATGTGCACCCCTGAATATAAGGCTTCTATAAGGCTTTTATTTTTTTGCGGCTCCAGACATATTTGTTTTTTGTTTTTTTGGTCCAATATGGCTCTTTCAACATTTTGGGTTGCCGACCCCTGCCCTAACCGGTAACCCTTAACCTAATCCTAACCCTTAACCCAACCCTTACCCATATCTCACTTCATCTGTTATATCCTCTTCCTGTCCACAATGGAACCATTACAATATGTCTGTAGATATTTTTGTGTCAGTATGTACCATGATACTATGGTAGTAATGTGGTACTATGATAGTGCTGTGATACTATGATAGTACTGTGGTACTATGGTAGTACCATGATACTATGGTAGTACTGTAAGTGGTACGATGGAAGTACTGTGGTACTATGGTAATACTGTGGTACTATGGTAGTACTGTGATACTATAAGTGATGGTACTGTAAGTGATACTATGGTAGTACTGTAAGTGGTACTATGGAAGTACTGTGGTACTATGGTAGTACTGTGAGTGGTGTGGGTGTCCCCAGGTTGGCGTGTATTGGAGGTGTGTCTGTGCAGAGTGTCGTGTTCAGTAGAAGTCCTCCTCTTTGTAGATGGTGAGAACAGCTGGTTGCAAGGTTGCTGTATATATACACCAAACACACTATGTACACACTCTATACACTATATACACCCACTCTATACACTATATACACACTATATACACAGGTTAGGTTAGGAGTTAGGGTTAGGTTAGGGTTAGGAGTTAGGGTTGGGTTAGGGGTTGGGGTTAGGTGAGGAGTTAGGGTTAGGTTAGGGCCAGGGGTTGAAATAAGGCTGTTTTACTCGCCAAATGCGAGTAATTTTTGTATTTGTCGAGTAATTTATGAAGACCACTCGCCACTCTGGCGAGTAATCTAAAAATTCGGCGCGATTGCCGCGGACCCGCCAGCAACGGACCCGCTAGCCGCGGACCCGACCGCGCAGCACCCACCGCCGTCTACAATCGCGCAGCTCCCCCCCGCTTCCCCCCCCCGGTCAACAATCGCTCAGACTCTGACGCGCTGCTGATTCCCGGCGCTGATTCGCGAGTCGCGAGTCGTTCCCTGACTGTGATTGACTCGAGGACTGAGACGTCACGACTCACGAGAGCCAGCCAATCGTATTTAAATATCAGTGAAATGGTAAATGCATGCTGTCTTTGTATTTTCTGTGTCATGCCAGATTAATAAACTATTTGAATGTCTCGTCAATCTGTCTCGTTGCACGCGACCCAGCTGGGACCCCCACCTTGGTGGATCTTGGTCTTGAGTGGGGGTGGCCAATGGCCATCTTCACAATAGTAAATAAAATATGCCCAGAATAAACACAACTGTACATCATTAACTTTAAAACTCATCATTGCTAAATCAAGTCTATTATCTTGCTGATATATTAAACATCCAATAATCTACTACGCCCCCCCCCCCCCCCCCGCATCCCGCTGCGTTTGGTTTGTCTAACTTTACCTTGAATTGGGGGAATGGGGCATTTTGATCCTGACATGTCATGCATACATTAAATAAATCTGTTGAACTCAAATTAAATACATATGTTAACATATTCAACCAGACACAATGTTGTATTTGCTATTATTCACACATTTATTAACACCATCACCTCCCCCAGTTGGTTTGTCGGAGTTGAACTAACTTGATCTCTGAATGGTAACTTAACTGCATTCGTGATTCGTTTGAATGTTGTGAACGAGGGAGGAGGCGACTCGGCTGGCAATCGCCGTTCGCGAATGAGAACGAGGGGCGGAGGGAGGAGCTGAGTCTGAACGACTCAGTGAATGATTCACCGCTACCGGAAACACGACTGAACGAACGAACGAACGACTCTTTATGGCGAACTGATTCGCGCAAACGAATCATGAAATCCATCACTACTCAGTCAGCACCCCCCCCCCCCCCCCCCCCCCCCCCGGTCAACAATCGCGCAGCGCCCCTATTTTTGTCTGGTAAAAAAATCTGTTTGTCTAGTAAAAATTGTCATCTACTCGCCAGTTGTCTGGTAAGCCAAAATTTTAGTTTCAACCCCTGGTTAGGGCCTCTGCTGCAGAATCAGCCTTTCTGCTCTTCCTCCTCATGTTGTTCTCCACCATCTATTTCCAAAAGCGTGTTCCAAGCCGTCCTGCATGTCTATCTTTGCCACAAGAGGTCACTGTTTACATATTTTCACACAAACAGGAACAACTTTGTGATGAGTGGTAACATAAGGCCTAGTTTTTACCTTTCGTCTTCATGCAAACTGCATTTTAAGTCACTGACTTTTGGAAAACTCCTTCCAGGGTGAAGATATTCAGAAACTCTGTATTCAGTGTTGACATGCAGATGGGGAAAACAGGTTTCACCGTACGATGACATTATGACCTTGATTTTCACGTGGCAATTGTTGTTCAAACCTGTGGACTTGGCCTGAATCTGCTGAAACCGATCTGTTCCAAAATGATGCCTTATGTAAACTTTGTATACTGTATACTGAATATACTGTGAGAGTATATTTGTAAACTGTGTATACTGTATACTGAATATACTGTGAGAGTATATTTGGACTCACACCTTCTCTGTTGGGTTGGCAGGCCCCTCCCCCTCATCTCCAGTGGTGCAGGTGCTGTCCGCCCCACAGCAGGGGGCACTGGTGTGTGTGGTGTCAGGGCTTTGGGCAGGGCTGGTCCTTTTATTCTGGAGGGTCAACACCACGGTTCCTGGGCCCCCCATGAGGCCTCCTGGGCCCCAGCTGCTCTGGACCCAAGCCCACCCTACTGGAACCTACAGAGCCTCCAGCATCTGGAGCGACCGAGACCATCTGGAGCCCCTCCACCTCCTTCTGCTGTAGAGCCATCTAGGGTCCTTCTCTCTCCAGGGACCAGGAGACGACCCAAGTAAAACCACCTACAGGTCAACTTCTGGAAGATCTGGAACTGGACTTGGAGACCTGCTGTCATGGCACAGGGCCAGGACAGAAGGCTGGGACCAGGCAGCTGGGGCCAGGATTAGGGTTAGGGTTTGGGACCAGACTTAAAGCGATGTCTAAATGGACAAAAACAAACGTTTCAAGAAAGGAGATGGACGATATTTTACATGAACAACTATATATTCAGACTATTTTATTTTAAAGAGTAGAGAATCAGTTTCAAGAAGAAAATATTGTACTGTGACCCTTATGATTTGTTGAACAAATCCTTCATCTGATAAATAAATTAGTGGAAGTAGACATGCAACTGTTTTTAAAATATGACTTGTGTATGTTAGCAGCCAGTGTATGTCAAATAGTAGATGGATTTACGCGTCTAAAGACACTATTTACAGACCTTGACTCTAACCCCTAATCCCTAACCCCTGAACCATAACCACTGACCCCTAACCACTTGAACCCTAACTGCTGACCCCTAACCCATGAACCCTAACCCCTGAACCCTAACCACTGAACCCTAACCGATGTACCCATAGACATAATATATGTAGACGCCTCATGACGTGCTGGAACGTAATCCAGCGTCGCCGCCATATTGGTTGGGTCTCCTCACTCTAGTCTAGCATCGGAGTCAACGGAGAGCAAGCTATGCCAGTATTTTGTGCAGCTTACGGTTGCAATAACCAGCAGTATTGACAGCAGATCGCGTGGGATTACCTTTCACAAGTAAGATTGAACAATAATTTAGGTTATTTTAATTTATTTTATTTTACTTTATTTTGGCATCCTGTATCATAACTAAATCTCTGCCGTTTATAACAAACCAAACCGTGTGAAAATCCGGTAGAAATTCAGGGAGTTATGATTATTGTAGTTGGGGATACACCTTCCTCAGTAGAAATAAATGCACTGGGGGCGCACCATAGACATATATACGTAGACGCCTCATGACGTGCTGGAACGTAAACCCAGCATAAACCCATATTGGTTGGGTCTCCTCACTCTAGTCTAGCATAGGAGTTAACGGGAGAGCAAGCTATGCCAGCATTTTGTGCAGCTTACGGCGCAGTATTGACACCAGATCGCGTGGGATTACCTTTCACAAGTAAGATTGAACAATATTTCTTATTATTTAAAAAAAATTTAAAAAATTATTAATTCATCCTGTATCATAAATAAATCTCTGCCATTTGTAACAAACCAAACCGTGTGAAAATCCGGTAAAAATTCGGGGAGTTATGCTTATTATTGTAGTTGGGGATACACCTTCCTCAGTAGAAATAAATGCACTGGGGGTGCACTGGGGACCCATCCAAGATGGCGGCCGCGCTGATACGTCAGCTCCAACAGGCAGCGTCAGTCTATGAGGCGTCTACGTATATTATGTCTATGGGGCGCACTGGGGACCCATCCAAGATGGCGGCCGCGCTGATACGTCAGCTCCAACAGGCAGCGTCAGTCTATGAGGCGTCTACGTATATTATGTCTATGGATGTACCCTTACACCTGAACCCTAACCCATGAACCCTAACCCATGAACCGCTGAACCCTAACCAATGAACCCTACACCTGAACCCTAACCCCTTACCCATGAACCCTAACCCATGAACCCTAATCCCTGAACCCTAACCCCTGAACCCTAACTCGTATATTCCTCAGAGCGATGATAAAAGCTTTTCTACAAGTCAAGTCATGCTCTTACGTGATACACTGTGTAGCATTTGGCGAGCAAACATGAAAAGTGTTTCCATAGAAACCATGCAGACCACTTCCTGTTGTGAGTTTCTGAGAGAAAGGTCCTTTGGCGGTTTCCTGGTCAGACTATCACCATGACGACCAACACCTGGTCAGCTCATCACCATGACGACCCACACCTGGTCACCAGCACCCTGTGGTGGCAGGAGTGGAAGCCCAGTACTCACGAGGTAGAGAGGTTTCAGATCAACCACTGGGAGGGAGAGTCGGTCTCATGTCAATCATACGTCAGTCTGGGAAACATTCAGATCTGTCAAATGTTTTCAAACCACAAAGTCATGAGTAGGAGGAAAAGAATGTAAGTATAATACAGGGTTTAGGTTACAGTGCTAGAGATCATCAAGTATACATGGTACCACACATCTTCACAAAGACTAGGACCTACTGAGCTGAGAGAGACTGGACCTCCTCCACTAAACCCTCCACAACCATGTTCATCTGGGTTCATGTATGCGTGTGTGAGTGTGTGTTACTGTCAGGAATCATTGACATTGATGTTTGCTGTCTGGCTCCGCCCCGACTGGAAACCCATTGCTGAGGTTCTTCGGGCTTTTGGGCGTGGCTATTCTAGGGGGCGTGGCTGTTGTAAGGGGTGTAGTCGAGATGATGGGCAAGGCTGAGGCGATAGGTGTGGCCTTTGTAAGGGGTGTGGTCAGTGCCGGGGGCATGGTTTCCAGAGCGGAGAAGGGCTTCCTGGACATCCTGGGCGGAGCCCCGGTTGTCATGGGGATGACTGACGCGTGGCGCAGCCCATCAGCCTTCAGGGGAGGTCTGGTGGGTGGGGCGAGGGGGAGGGGCAAGGTGGAGCCCCCCGTCTTGCTGTTCTCCAGCGCAGAGGTGGGCATGGCTTCCCCGGCAGGAGGGGCGTGGTCTGTGTCTGGGGGCGGGTCCTGCTGAATGCTGCCCTGCCGGGAGGCCCCTGAGCCAGGCAACTCACAGCTGTCGGTGCGACGCCTCGAGCTCTCATGCATCCTACTAGTGGCCACTACTGCCTTCATAGCAGCCTGAAACACACAAAGTACACACACTATATACACACTGTAACACAATATACACACTAACACACAATATACACACTATACACACAACACAACTGCAGTATTTGTTTACTTTTTTAGAATACTACAGCAGTATGTATTTGTATATTTTTTTAGAATACTACTGCAGCATGTATTTGTAGATTTCTTTAGAATACTACTGCAGTATGTATTTGTATATTTCTTTAGAACACTACTGCAGTATGTATTTGTATATTTCTTCAGAACACTACTGCAGTAGGTATTTGTATATTTCTTCAGAACACTACTTCAGTATGTATTTGTATATTTCTTTAGAGTACTACTGCAGAATATATTTGTATATTTCTTTAGAGTGCTACTGCAGTATATATTTGTATATTTCTTTAGAGTACTACTGCAGTATGTATTTGTATATTTCTTTAGAACACTACTTCAGTATGTATTTGTATATTTCTTTAGAACACTACTGCAGTATGTATTTGTATATTTCTTTAGAACTACTGAGTATGTATTTGTATATTTCTTTAGAACACTACTTCAGTATGTATTTGTATATTTCTTAAGAGTGTTACTGCAGTATGTATTTGTATATTTATTAAGAGTGCTACTGCAGTATGTATTTGTATATTTCTTTAGAACACTACTTCAGTATGTATTTGTATATTTCTTTAGAACCCTACTTCAGTATGTATTTGTATATTTCTTAAGAGTGTTACTGCAGTATGTATTTGTATATTTATTAAGAGTGCTACTGCAGCATGTATTTGTATATTTCTTCCAAATACTACTGCAGTATGAATTTGTATATTTCTTCAGAATACTACTGCAGTATGTCTATATTTCTTTAGAATACTACTGCAGTATGAATTTGTACATTTCTTTAGAATGCTACTGCAGTATATATTTGCATTTTTCTTTACAGTACTACTGCAGCATGAATTTGTATATTTCTTTCGAACACTACTGCGGTATGTATTTGTATATTTCTTTCAAACACTACTTCAGTATGTATTTGTATTAGTGGTGGGCCGTTATCGGCGTTAACGCGCTGCGATAACGCGAGACTCTTATCGCGCGATAAAAAAAGTATCGCCGTTAATCTATTCTCAAAGTTGGGTTGGGAGCTGGGTCTATACCGGATTTCCACCAAGGAAGGTAAGCGCCGTGGAACGGCTGCGCTGCGGATCGGCTGCGTCCTCTGCCCGGCGACCCCCCCCCCCCCGTCGGTCGTAGGTCTGGGCAGTGGCGCCTTAATGCATGGGCTTACCTGGGCTTCAGCCCGGGGCCTCGGCCAATCAGGGGCCTCTTAAAAATATATATATTTAAAAAAAGATGATAAATGACCGTATTGGCGGTGTCATTACTGACCCCCCCCCCCCCACCTCATTATTTAGGTAGCACACGCATATTATGAATGCCTACGACATAATTCAAATGAGCCATTTTAATCTAGATTAATCTAGATTAAAGAAATTAATCTATGCCCACCACTAATTTGTATATTTCTTTGGAACTACTGAGTATGTATTTGTATATTTCTTTAGAACACTACTTCAGTATGTATTTGTATATTTCTTTAGAGTGCTACTGCAGTATGTATTTGTATATTTATTAAGAGTGCTACTGCAATATGTATTTGTATATTTCTTTCGAATACTACTGTAGTATGTATTTGTATATTTCTTCTGAATACTACAGCAGTATGTCTATATTTCTTTAGAATACTACTGCAGTATGAATTTGTACATTTCTTTAGAATGCTACTGCAGTATATATTTGCATTTTTCTTTACAGTACTACTGCAGCATGAATTTGTATATTTCTTTCGAACACTATTGCGGTATGTATTTCTATATTTCTTTCAAAAACTACTTCAGTATGTATTTGTATATTTCTTTAGAACTACTGAGTATGTATTTGTATATTTCTTTCGAACACTACTTTAGTATGTATTTGTATATATTTTTAGGGTGCCACTGCAGTATGTATTTGTATATTTCTTTCGAACACTACTTCAGTATGTTTTTGTATATTTCTTTAGAGTGCTACTGCAGTATGTATATGTATATTTCTTTGCAGTGCTAGTGCAGCATGTATTTGTATATTTCTTTCGAATGCTACTGCAGTATGTATTTGTATATTTCCTTAGAACACTACTGCAGTATGTATTTGTATATTTCTTTTGAATGCTACTGCAGTATGTACATATGTATTTCTTTAGAGTGCTACTGAAGTATATATTTTTATATTTGTTTAGAACACTACTGCAGTATGTATTTGTGTATTTCTTTCGGGTGCGACTGCAGTATGAATTTGTATAGTCCTTTAGAATACTACTGCAGTATGTATATATATATTTCTTTAGAGTGCTACTGCAAGTATATATTTGTATATTTCTTTAGAACACTACTGCAGTATGTATTTGGGTATTTCATTCGCGTGATACTGCTGTATGAATTTGTATAGTCCTTTCGAATACTACTGCAGTATGTATTTGGATATTTATTTCGAACACTACTTCAGTATGTATCTGTATATTTCTTTAGAGTGCTACTGCAGTAGGTATATGTATATTTCTTTAGGGTGCCACTGCTGTATGTATTTGTATATTTCTTTAGAATACTACTGCAGTATGAATTTGTATATTTTTTAGAGTGCTACTGCAGTATGTATTTGTATATTTCTTTAGAGTACTACTGCAGTATGTATTTGTATATTTCTTACGAACACTACTGCAGTATGTATTTGTATATTTCTTTCGAACACTACTGCAGTATGTATTTGTATATCTCTTCAAAATATGACTGCAGTATGAATTTTTATAGTCCTTTAGAATAGTACTGCAGTATATATTTGTATATATCTTTAGAGTACTACTGCAGTATGTATTTGTATATTTATTTAGAGTACTACTGCAGCATTTGTATATTTCTGTAGTACCTTCAGTTTGCGCCGTGCATTGAACTCCTGCAGCTTGCGCTGGGTGCTGTCCATGTGGGAGAAGCGGGCCGCCTTACCCAGCACCCAGGGGTGCTGCAGAGCCTCGTGCACATTCAGACGCTTCCTAGGGTCCTGAATGATCAGCTTACTGACCTACACGCACACACGCACGCGCACGCACACTCATATGCATATTTTTTTAACGTGTGTGTGTGTGTGTGTGTGTGCGTGTGTGTGTATGTGTGTGTGTTTGTGTGTGTCTCACCAGGTCCTTGGCATTCAGAGACACTTCGTCCCACCAGGGGGAGACAAACTCGTAGTCACAGTTGAGGATGCGGCTGTACATGTACTGGTCCCCACGAGGGTCGAAGAATGGCTCGAACCCACACAGACTGTCAACAGTCGACTATTCATCAATAACCTTAAGTCATCAATATATCAATATATGTTCAAGGTGCAGTGTGTAGGATTTAGTGGCATCTAGTGGAACGAATATTCAAGGAAGTATGTTTTAATTAGTGTATAATCCCAAGAAAATAAGAATCGTATATTCATTACCTTAGAATGAGCCCTTTATATCTACATAGGCCATAGGGAGTGGGTCCTCTTCCACGGAGCCCACAATGTTGCACTGCCATGTTTCTACAGTAGCCCAGAACGGACAAACGGCTCTAGAGAGGACGCGTTTTTAATGTTTAATCATAATTGCTATCTTACTTGTAAGCTATGACCGATAGTTTTACAGACTAACTAAATACAATTTATAAATCTATCAAGAAACCTCATTACTTGACACTTGGCTACTCGATACTGGCACCTTACAGGCCACCGTAGCTTCAGTACTGGCTTCAGTACTGGCATCTTACAGGCCGGTACAGGCCACCGTAGCTTCCTGTACCTACTGGCACCTTACAGGACACCGTAGCTTCAGTACGTACTAGTGTTGCACCGATACCATTTTTTGGCCCCCGATACCGATACCGATACCCGGCTGTGCAGTATCGGCCGATACCGATACCATACCGATACCACGCCGTTTGGAGAAAAAAAAAAATATATATATATATATACAAGCTTTTTTTCTTCTAATACTAAAGAACTGCATACTCACTTGGATGTAAAATCATTGCTATCATGGCTTGGTCAGGAATACACAGTAAATCCAGAAGAACTTTTTTATTGCCTACCTGTTATGGGTGACAATAATTGAATATGCCAAAATAGTGCAATATCCATGTAATTACAACATGTAAATCATAGTGCAACAAGAAGTTAAATTAAATTAAAATAAGAAATAATATACATATGAGGTAGAGAGTGCATGGCATTAAGGCCTATCTGAGGTAAGAACAAATCAGAATTGCAATAAGAAATTACTTCCTCCTGTAAGGTCTAGGCTGATGTGCACTCCTCTAAGTGCAGCCAGGGTAAAATAAATAAAATAAAATAAATAAAAGGTGTCCTATGACAACAAGTTACAACTCCAAAATCCACATTGAAAAAACTAAAACGAGCAGTGGCAAAAATAACTGCAGTGAGTGCAGTGAGTGAAGGGAGAGAATGTCTCTATGATGTCCTCTATGATGTCCTCTATGATTTGACAACATTACATTTGGCAAAATCGGTGTTTATTTGGGATGATCATTTCCGTAAATATGATTGGGGAGTAACCCGACGAGGTGTCCATTAACAGAAATGAATGGACGACGCGGAGGCGTGCTTCCGCGAAGTACCATGGTCACTTACGAAAGAATGAAATATCTAATCAATGAATAATACTTTAATGTGTTTTAGAGTTGAAATCGTGAGGGTTTTTTTATTTTTACAAGTCGAGCAGACTATTTAATATCTCCCGTATGCAGGCGTTGCCAAGCAACATGGCCATAGCGTCTTCATAGCGTCAACGTCTTTCCTAGGTGTAAATCAAAGATGGTGTAAATAAACACTTTTTAACCTACACTCTCCAGCCAATCGGAGTAATTCTGTTTTTAATGACTTCATCAAGTAACTTTCCATCAAGTAACTTTCCGTGATCAACGATGTTGGTAAATGGGCTGTGCTACAGCAGTAGTTGTGTGGTGGTGTTTAGCGCGTGTGGCGCGCTGGCCTTTTAAATTAAAAAAAAAGCAAGAACGAACATTCTGAAGGGGGACAGAAGCGACAAAAGCGACTTAGGTGGAGTGGACAAGGTGGATTCCTCTTTGTGCGCTTTCGGTGTGAACGCACAGAAAGACACAAGGCGCTGCGTTCCAAGTTTCATATTAGTATCTGTAAATGGCATCGGCGCATTATTTGTTCGTACTCGTCGATACCGATGCCAGCATTTTAGTGCGGTATCGGGGCCCCTCCCGATACTAGTATCGGTATCAGTGCAACACTAGTACGTACTGGCACCTTACATGCCACCATAGCTTCTCCTATGTTGTTGGAAAGGGAGAGGTGAGGTGAGGGGAGGTGGGAGCGGTATTCAGTTGGTTGCAATCTGCAACCTCACCGCTAGAGGCCACTAAATCCTATACACTGAACCTTTAAGGTCATCAATACATCATCAGACAGCTAGCTAACAGCTAAGCTAACAGTTAAGCTAATTGACTAGTCCTAATTAGGTCTTGTAATCAGCAGGTACCAACATGACTAGGTTGCCAGGCAGCAGGTTGCTAAGCATCAGAAGGGATACCATCAATATCCCTTTTCCTGAACTTCCCTCCAAGGATTTATAGTCTTATCTTTATCTCCACCTCGATCTTATCTCTCTCTCTCTCTCTCTCTCTCTCTCTCTCTCTCTCTCTCTCTCTCTCTCTCTCATTATATCTCCATCTCTATCTCTGTCTTATGTCATGTGACTCACAGGATGTAGAAGATGTCTTACGTCATGTGACTCACAGGATGTAGAGGATGTCTTATGTCATGTGTCTCACAGGATGTAGAGGATGTCTTATGTAATGTGACTCACAGGATGTAGAGGACGACGCCCACTGACCACATGTCCACCTCAGGGCCATACGCGTTCCCTCTCAGGATCTCAGGAGCTGAAGACAACAGGAGATATTCAGGTACACACACATACACACACACACACACACACACACACACCAGTGGCGGCTCGCCCATAGAGGGTGCTGGGGCCTGCCTGTTTTTATTTTATTTTGTCGTCGGAAACTTCAAACAACTCATGGGTAGTGATGGCAAAACGAGGCTTCATGAACCAATGAGGCTTTCCAGCCCAAAGGTTCACCAAAAGGTTCATTACCCGAAGCCTCATTGAATCGTTCTCTCTGGTGACACCTGCTGTGCAATATGTATATGACAGACTAAATATGTATGACAGACTAAATTAAGCCTGAGTCAAAGTATCCTGCAATGTCTATAAAATAAACAATTTTTGCCACTGCTACTCAATGAATATAAAGCGTTTGTATGGAAATATCATTTTTTTGAGTGCTGTGACGATCACTCAAAATAAATACATCAATGAATGCAATAGTGGTTATAAAACTGGGAGTGCAAAAGTGCTTATGGAACTGGGAGTGAGGAACAAACTGCAACAGAGCAGAATGGGCAAATAAAAGTTATTGGTTTTTATTCAAAAAAAGAAGCTTTTTCACAGTGTTGGGGTTTAGACGATTTCTTTTCTTTGAGACAATCTCCCCAGCTTTAGAAAACGCGCAGACAGTTTGGAAGCGGGGATCAAGGGGATCGAACCGCCGGCCCTACGGTTGGTGGACGACCCCGCTCTGTCCACCCGCTCTACCTACTGAACTACTGCCGCCCCAGTATAAGAGCGGATCCTCAGGTCTTTCCAGATTAACTTCTCTCAAGTAGCGGTCTACTTCAATTGTTGCATCCGCTGTTGCACTTGAGCTCTGTCTGCTCTGTCCCAGGAGACAGAGCAGACAGGAGAAGTCCTCCTCTTTCTGGGTGGCTCCATGGTGACAGGCAGAAACCTACCTATCCTACAGGTAGCCTACAGGTAGCCTACACTCTATAATAATAATAATAATATAGATAATAATATAGATAATAATATAGATAACAATATAGACAATAATATAGATAGCCTATGTATAGCCTATAGGCCTAAGATTAGGCTATATAATACTAATACTATGCTAATAATATAATATTAATAGATAATGATATAGATTATATAGATATGTATAGCCTATAAGCCTATATAATAATAATATATATAATATGTAATACTAACCCTAAACTCAACTAGCCTACTACTAACACTATTCTAGTATCTATCTATCTATTCTAACCTAATATAATATAGTCTAATGCAGTATAATACTAATAATAGCTGATATAATCTATGATACAATGACTGAACTTAACCACTAACTCTGACACTTATCCAACGCACACTCTATCTGTTCACCAATACCAAACGCCAACTCAAAACCCACAAAGTGCCGCGAGGTTCAAACCCTTTTATGCAGTAGCGACACTCAAAATGAATCAGTGACGTGTACACTGAATCCGAGGCCTTGTTTGTCATCAGTCACGTGATTTTTACGGAAACGATACAAGCCTCGAATCGAGGTTTCATCTGGAACGCCCCTTTTTGCTCGACACATGCTCCGACGCCTCGCTTCAAACGTCACATCACTAGTTAACGTTTGTTTTCCTCATAAATAAACGCATTGTAAAGCCCATGAGTTGTTTGAAGATTCCGACGACCGGCCAGTGTCATTAACGGCAGCCATCTTACCCATGACAATGACACGCTTAACATCACTGGGTGCTACGCGCCGACTAGTGGTGTGTAGACTGTATTGCGTGAAGTTACAGACGAATCGTTTTTACACACGGATCGTATTTGCAGATCTGCACGGCAGAAGTGTGCCAAAGTCCACGTGTAAACACAGGGGCAGCGCGTGACAATGGTTCCCCAGTGAGGAGGACTATGAGAGGGGGAAGACCGCCAGGACGCAGGTTCTGGAGCTTATCAACTGTCTGTCAATCCATGAAAAAAAACTATTACAGCCTCTCACTCTCTCTCTTTCTCGTGCTCTGTCTCTCACTCCTCCCTCAATTGAATAAGCTTTATTGGCTGTCTCTGTCACACTCTCTCTCATTCACTGATTCACTCACTCATACACACCATGTTTCACACACATTTGCCATTAAAATATTGATCTCAATAGGAACATAACTGTATGTTTGCTTTGTTTTGATTTTTGTTGTTGTTTCTAAGTTCTGAGCTGGATTACTGTGTTTCATACTAGCTAAAATGTTAAAATTATCTTTCTTTTCATACTTGGTGTTCACTACAAGAATGTTGTCCCACCCTCTCTTTGAGAGCCTTCTCTCTCTCTCTTTCATTGTATCAACACAGACTGTTATTCATTATCCAATTGTCAATTTGTCTACAGTGAACTTTAATCAATCCCCAGCTGTAGACTACATATCTTTAAATAACTAGATTGTTGTATTACCTTTTATAATTTATCTTTGTGTTTGCACTTTCTATCTGGACACGGAGTATAATAAACATGCAACTTGTTCATTATCATTACCTGTGAAACTGTTGATTTCTACATGGCAGTTAAATTAATATTGTCTTTTTAGACCATTGGTATTGAGGGTTAGGGTTAGGACCCCCAGACCCCCCCCCAATATAGAGCCCCACCTACAGTATTTTTCACCAGCCACCACTGACACACACACACACAAACACACACACACACACACACACACACACAGAGGTCTCACCACAGTATCCAGGGGTCCCACACACAGTCTTCATGGGGAGCTGGTCATCGATGATCTTAGACAGACCAAAGTCCGCTGGGGAGGAACAACCATAAGTCTTTATATTATCATGAATATTATCATTGTAAATATTAGCATTATGAATATTAGCATTATGATATATGAATACTAGCCATATGCAGGGGTTGAAACTAAAATTTTGGCTTACCAGACAACTGGCGAGTAGATGACAATTTTTACTAGACAAACAGATTTTTTTACCAGACAAAAATAGGGGCGCTGCGCGATTGTTGACCGGGGGGGGGGGGGGGGGGGGGGGGGGGGTGCTGACTGAGTAGTGATGGATTTCATGATTCGTTTGCGCGAATCAGTTCGCGTCGTTCAGTTCGCCATAAAGAGTCGTTCGTTCGTTCGTTCAGTCGTGTTTCCGGTAGCGGTGAATCATTCACTGAGTCGTTCAGACTCAGCTCCTCCCTCCGCCCCTCGTTCTCATTCGCGAACGGCGATTGCCAGCCGAGTCGCCTCCTCCCTCGTTCACAACATTCAAACGAATCACGAATGCAGTTAAGTTACCATTCAGAGATCAAGTTAGTTCAACTCCGACAAACCAACTGGGGGAGGTGATGGTGTTAATAAATGTGTGAATAATAGCAAATACAACATTGTGTCTGGTTGAATATGTTAACATATGTATTTAATTTGAGTTCAACAGATTTATTTAATGTATGCATGACATGTCAGGATCAAAATGCCCCCATTCCCCCAATTCAAGGTAAAGTTAGACAAACCAAACGCAGCGGGATGCGGGGGGGGGGGGGGGGGGGGCGTAGTAGATTATTGGATGTTTAATATATCAGCAAGATAATAGACTTGATTTAGCAATGATGAGTTTTAAAGTTAATGATGTACAGTTGTGTTTATTCTGGGCATATTTTATTTACTATTGTGAAGATGGCCATTGGCCACCCCCACTCAAGACCAAGATCCACCAAGGTGGGGGTCCCAGCTGGGTCGCGTGCAACGAGACAGATTGACGAGACATTCAAATAGTTTATTAATCTGGCATGACACAGAAAATACAAAGACAGCATGCATTTACCATTTCACTGATATTTAAATACGATTGGCTGGCTCTCGTGAGTCGTGACGTCTCAGTCCTCGAGTCAATCACAGTCAGGGAACGACTCGCGACTCGCGAATCAGCGCCGGGAATCAGCAGCGCGTCAGAGTCTGAGCGATTGTTGACCGGGGGGGGGAAGCGGGGGGGAGCTGCGCGATTGTAGACGGCGGTGGGTGCTGCGCGGTCGGGTCCGCGGCTAGCGGGTCCGTTGCTGGCGGGTCCGCGGCAATCGCGCCGAATTTTTAGATTACTCGCCAGAGTGGCGAGTGGTCTTCATAAATTACTCGACAAATACAAAAATTACTCGCATTTGGCGAGTAAAACAGCCTTATTTCAACCCCTGGCCATATGACTATGAATATTAGCCATATGAATATAATCATTGTGAATATTAGCATTATGGATACGAATATTAACATTATGAATATTATCATGATGGATATGGATATTAGCATTATGAATATGAATAGTAGCATTGTGAATATTATTATGAATATTACCATTATGGATAGGAATATTGGCATTGTGAATATTATCATTATGAATATTAGCATTGTTGATATTAGCATTATGAATATTATCCTTACGATATATGAAAATTAGCATTATGATATATTGGCATTATGAATATAAACATTAGCATTATGATATATGTACCTATCTTTAGAGGGGCGTCCAGAGACAGGTCTTCATACAGCAAGTTCTCTGGCTTCAGATCCCGATGAACTACACCGTTCTCATGGAGGTACTGTAGCACACATATATACAGTATATAATAGGCTACATGCTAGTGTATGCTAGAATGCTACATGATAGTATATACTTGAAGCCTACATGCTAATGTATGCTCGAAGCCTACATGCTAGTGTAACCTAGAGTGATACATGCTAGTGTATGCTAGGAGGCTACATGCAGCTAGTTTATGCAAGGAGGCTAAATGCTAGTGTATATATAATGTATTAGATTACTGTAATGATTTATTCACTGGACTCCCGAAATCAAGTACAACTAATTCAAAATGCAGCTGCACGTATTCTCACTGGTACCAAGAAATATCAACACATCACACCCGTTCTTAAATCTTTGCACTGGTTACCCGTTAGAACAAGAATCGATTTCAAAATACTGCTCCTGGTTTATAAAGCACTACATGGCCTTGCACCGCAGTACATCACAGATATGCTCATCACTTACACCCCAGCAAGAACACTTCGGTCAACAGGCAGTGGCAATTTACTCATCCCTCGCACCAGATCCAAAGAAGGGGAGGCAGCTTTTAGTGTATATGCCCCACAAAAATGGAACACCTTGCCTGACACAGTTAGACATGCCACATCAGTAGCCATCTTTAAAAACATTAAAAACCTATCTTTATTCAACAGCATTCTGTTGAACTGTGTGTGTGTGTGTGTGTGTGTGTGTGTGTGCATGTGTCCATGTGTGGTTGTATGAGTGGGTGCGCATGTATGAGTTTAAGTGTGTATATGGTGAAGATGTCATACGTATGATTGTTTACTTGCACTTGCACTCTTCAATTGATTCCTAATTGATTTTTATATAACTGTACTGTAACTATGTATACCTCTTGTGAAGCACATTGAGTCTGCCTTGTACATGAAATGCGCTTTATAAATTGAATTGAATTGAATTGAATATGATAGGAGGCTAAATGCTAGTGTATGCTAGAAGACTATATGCTAGTGTATGCTAGGATGCTATATGCTAGTGTATACTAGGAGGCTATATGCTAGTGCAGTGGTTCTCAACCGGTGGGACACTCTCCCGGGGGGGCGCGGGTTCAAAAAGGAGGACAAATACGTATTTGTTGCGCGCCCCCCCCCCCCCCGTCGGCCGTAGGTCCGCAGTGTGTTACTATTGCGCGCACCACCACCCCCCGCCCCGCGTCAACAATGGGGGGGCCCCGACTGCAATGAACCAGTTTTGGGGGGGCCCAGCCTGAAAAAGGTTGAGAACCCCTGTGCTAGTGTATACTAGGAGACTATATGCTAGTGTATGCTAGGAGGCAGTATGTTAGTGTATGCTAGGATGCTATATGCTAGTGTATACTAGGATGCTGTATGCTAGTGTATGCTAGGATGCTTTATGCTAGTGTATGCTAGAAGGCTGGATGCTAATGTATGCTAGAATGCTAGGTGGTCTTACTGCGACGGCCTCCAGGATCTGTTTAATGACGTGTGCTGCGTCTCTCTCGCTGTAGTAGCCCCGCTCTACAATCCTGAAACACATACCAACATATTCTACTACATATACTACTACTTCTAGTACTACATCTAGCACTGCATCTAGTACTACATCTAGTACTACATCTAGTAATACGTTTAGTACTGCATCTAATACTACATCTAGTACTGCATCTCGCACTATCTCGTACTACATCTAGTACTACATGTCATCTCGTACTGCTTCTAGTACTACATCTAGTACTGCATCTAGTACTGCATCTAGTACTGCATCTAGTACTACATCTAGTACTGCATGTCATCTCGCACTATATCTCGTACTACATGTCATCTCGTACTGGCTCTAGTACTACATCTAGTACTGCATCTAGTACTGCATCTCGTAGTAATTCTAGTACTACATCTAGTACTACATGTCATCTTGTCCTACATCTCATGCTACATCTAGTACTACATGTAGTGCTAAATCACCTACTATCCTAAAATACACACATACTACTCCATATGTACATATACTACATACATTACTACAGCTCCTACATAGCTTCAACACACACTACAGTTTCAAAGTGTGTGTGTGTGTGTGTGTGTACCTATCGAAGAGCTCTCCTCCAGTCACCAGCTCCAGCACCAGTGTGATGTTGGTTTCTGTCTCAAAGATTTCTTTCAGTCGAATCTGTGGAGAATGGGCTGGTGAACTAGCTAGTTAACTGACTAGTTAACCAGCTAACCTGAGTGGTTAACTGGCTGGTTAACTAGTTAGTTAACAGGCGGGTTAACTAGCTGGTTAACAGGCTGGTACTTGCTGGTTAACTGGCTGGTTAACTGGTTAACAGGCTGGTTCACTGGTTAACACTAGAGAACCTAACTTACGATGTTAGGGTGGGAGAGACGCAGCAGGACTCCTATTTCAGTGCGAACTATTTTCTTGTCGATCTGAAAAAACACAACAGATGCTAGCATGTTAGCATGGACCATGCTGTGTGTGTGTGTGTGTGTGTGTGTGTGTGTGTGTGTGTGTGTACGTACTGTTTTCTTTAGGACCTTGAGGGCAAACGGCTTCTGGGACTGTTTCT
>JAOPHQ010001462.1:0-32500 GCA_030340625.1 Merluccius polli
GCGGAGCAGCTAAACAGCCTCTTGTACCGAAACCAAAACCAAAACATGGCGTTAAACCCGGTAGTGAATGTCACCGATCAGGACAATAGGGGAACACGTTGTCTGTGAATGAAATACCGACACTGACGTCACACACAGGCCATACTAGATCGTCATGTGCAAAGTGAAAGGTGGCAAAAGACTGTATATCTAATGTGACCTTAACAGCAACTCAGAGTATGCCTACTGCTTATCTTTACAAACTAAACATCATAGAGGTAACTATGCAGTCCCTCCCTACATTAGGCCTTAGCTGGTCTACTGTCTGCTGCAACCAGGAACCAGGAGACATGTTGGGATGTGGTCCCGAGTCAGGCCACCAGGTGGGGCCCTTTCTCAGGACCCACATCTGAATTAGAAATCCTCCCTCATAGGCCTATAGGCCTATATCAATAATTACAATAAGGGTCATTGAAATAATATAATTAACATATATAACAAATCTGCTTTATATTTATTCATATATTTTTTTTATATCGAGTCACATTTACATAGATATTTTTTTGTGTGCTAATAACAAGCGATTCATAAATTATGTGATCTTGTGTAATGTAGCCGCAACGTGAACAGTGAAATTGGATGATCAAGTTATGTTTTCATTATGTTATACATTATTTCATTATTTTGGTGCAATGCATTCAAGAACGATTGACACAATTGAGTCAGACCCCGAACCTTTTTGTAATGGAAATCGTATTGGGAAAGCCTGTAGGTGTTGCATTACATGCTATATATACAGTACGTGCACAGTATTCTATCAAGGTGTGGGAGGGTTTAGTTTTTGCCTATGCCGTTGCTGCTGCTGCTGCTGCTGCTGCTGTGTGTGTGTGTGTGTGTGTGTGTGTGTGTGTGTGTGTGTGTGTGTGTGTGTGTGTGTGTGTGTGTGTGTGTGTGTGTGTGTGTGTGCGCGTGTGTGCGTGCGCGCGTGTGTGGGCCTTTATTCAATTGTGATCCATTTATGCTCAGAAATGTTCAATTGTTAATTCAATAATAAAACAAAAATCTAGAATCCATCAAGATGCAACACAATAATGTTTTCTCATCTTCTTTTCTTTGTCCTTTCTTTGTTGTTCTCCTCTACTCAAATGTTTAATTTCCCTTTAAACACAGGCACGTTCACAGCTGAGCCCAGAGAATCACACAACACACACTTCATTGATAAATGTGACAGCCAAGGAGATCCCACCCATCCATCATTACATAAGAGATACTCTAATAGCCCTCATCACAGATGTATACGCTGATATGTTTATATGGCTTATATCAACCAATAGAGGTGACACAAAAAATGTACAAAATAAACCCAAACAACAACTGACAGGAGCGCGACGGGCTCCATAGAAACAAGATATCTACCCTTCAAATCCCACTTCAGCTCAAATCACTCCATCCATGAAATAGAGGTATCCATGGTTACACCAGGAACCATGTTTAGCGGTTCCCTCAGTGACTCTCTTCATCCTCCAGCAGTATTCACCTTTTCATCTCATTCAACGGTGGCTTCCAGAACAGTCTCTTTGCTGCTGCTCCACCACCACCACCACCACCACCACAAGGCAACGCAAACAACTATAGCCTATTTGGACTCGGGGATGGGGAGGTGTGTGTGTGTGTGTGTGTGTGGGGGGGTGTCAGCGTTCAATTATGAAACAAAACCGTGTTATTAACACTGATTAGATGGGGAACCAAATAGCGTGCAGCAGGACTCCTTTTAAATTATGAATGCATCCATGACATGACATCGGTGGGTGTACCTGCCTATATCCCTAAATTGGTGAGCTTCGGTCGGCTATAGCGCCTAGTTAGCAAGGCTACAGGTCGAAGTGCTGCAGGAGGAGCATCCCCCGATATGACATATTTGCAGTCTTCAGAACAACCTGTTACCTTGACAACGCAATTTTATCATTCAAGCCCATTGCTACCTTCTCCCACAGTGGGAATCGAAATGTAAGCCTAAGTGTAGAGCGCTGTTCGAGGCAGAGAGGAGGAGGAGAGTGGAGGGGCTGAGGAGATCCATGGACATCTTCCAGTTATAATGTCACTCTGGGATGGCACATTGAACAAACATTCGCAGATAATAGGCCCATAGATAATAGGCTGTGTTACTGAATGGGGGGGGAGGGGGGGGGGGGGGGGCACTGCAGTTAAGAAGCCATTCACTCAAAGCAGCCAACGCTCTGTAATTAATGTTATCGGCCGTTTTTTCCTTCCTCCGTGTCTTTTATTTCATAACTATAATAAGCACCACCACCCCAAGAAAAAAAGCCAAATATCCTTACTACTACAGTTGTGAGTGAAGCAGCCAAAAATAGCCTACTTTATTAAGAGGGGCAGGGGGATAAAATGATATACTGTGAATGCTGCCCGGTCATGAGTTTCGTTTTGTTCCTGATCGTATGTCTGTATAGACCTTTATAAACTGGCCCTGTACAACCCTACTGCTGGCTGCCCGGTCAAATGTATCCCTGAGAGGAATAGTGCATCTTTACTCCAGTCATGCTGCTGTGTAGCGAAGAGTGGTGTGTGTGTGTGTGTGACATGCTTTGTAGTTAAATCATTATTACTCATGATAATAATAAATGCACGTTATCATAATTATGAAATCAAATATTGTACCAATATCTGGACCTCTTTTAAATTTAGAATGATTTCAACAGTTCACCATAAAAAAATATAATTTCAAAATAATTACATTTTTAGTTTGATGTTCGTTTAATGGATTTTATTCTAAAGCCATGCTATATGTATAGCTATATTACGATACTTTTCATTAGGGTTGAATGCAAATCTACATTCATTCAAATCTACATCTGCTATGGCTTCAATCTATTTGTTTAAAATAACCCTATTGTTGTGCGCATGCGTCACTCAATATTTGCACACACCGTTCAATAGTTTCTGCCCTTTAGTAGTCTGTTTCCTAGTGGATTTGATTGCAATCATGTAAAACACACACTGAACCTTTTGCTCTCAAATGGCAAATAATGAAGAGTGAGGAGTCGGCGAAAGAAAGGAGCAGAAGACAGGTGATGTTAAAATGAACATTTATAATGAGTCTTTGTTGCCGTCGCAAAAATAATCTTTAAAAAACAATTCAATTATTAACACTGAAATGCTGACTTCACTGGTAGTCCACGAGTCATAAAACACAACTCACTGAATTTTGTTTACAAACACAGTACTACAGTTACATTAAATAGTCATTACCCTTAAATCTATTAATGAATGATGCTCAAATGAACCAAGAACAGAAACACATGTGACACTTTTAAAAATCCTCTCAGTCCTTCCCCTAGTCGCTGTTGTCTTTGTTAATCAACAGTGCTTAGAATACATACTGCTGCTGCTTCTTCTGTGTTTCTCTGATAAAAACAGAAAAACAGACTGGCAGCATAACAACAATGGTATATGAGGTCAAAGGTCATACAATTGGGAGGGGCATTTTCAGGGGGGGGGGGGGGGGGGGGGGCGGGGCATGGGGAGAAATGAGCAGGGTCATGCCATTTCCAGTGATCTAACACTTAGTATGTAAGCTGGCTGCCTTTTGGCTCAGTGTGGATTTATTTGGCACTCGTGTTGACAGTTATTCGCTACCTAAAACAGCTTTCAAACAAAAGGCATTTTCTGTTTTAAATATTTCCTATTCAGAGATTTTTTTTTGTCATTTTTGAAGGCATCAAATGCTATCAGAGAAAGCCCTTAGTGTAGCTTACATTGTGGACTTTCACAAAACTTCACTATTAGATCTTATGCTGTCAGTCCATTTTTGCCTGATGGAAAGAACAAACGCACCAACAAAAAAATAAATACAAATTAAAATAAAATAAAAACAGTCTTGCTAGGTTTGACAATACAGTTGGCTTAAAGATGTCCAACAGGTGAAGGAGTCCATGTGAATGTTTAGGTCAACCAAGTACATCGGAGGTTCAGAGGTTCAAAGAAAGACGTCCATCCTCTGGCTGGCGAGGATCCTGCATTTCTCAGACAAACGGGCTCGGAAAAAACACCTTAATCCGTTTAAAGGGCAAATACGGTGGCCGGAGTATAATGTGACACAGATTGGTTGAAGAGTTCGAATGACGGAGGGTTTTTAAAACAGCTTTAGTCCGATGTTGAGATTGTAAAAGTCCAAGTCCAAGCCTTTGCTGAAGAAGGGCTCTGCAGGGGGGGTTTGTGAATGTCCAGAGTACATTGACAATGAAAACACTGACAAAAACTAAGACAAGACGCTGGAATGCTACTGTTTTTCTATCAGCATTCACTTCAGATTTCTCTTTTTTATTATCATTATTGTTGAGCAGTGACAGGGTTCTGTAACACAAAGTGAAAAAAAAATCATATTAACCCTCATAACAAGCTTTACACTCTTTAAAGTCACTCTTTATTCACTGTTCACTTATCATTCATTGTTCACTTATTTTGCTGGTGTCGTTTTTTCCATCACAGTTCTGACAATTATATTAGCGAAACATTGAGATAGCTTTCCTTAATTTGTAATGTGCCATGTGTTGTTTTGGTTTACGATCAATACTAGTCTGTTCAAAAAACAGGAAAAAGAAAGCCAATTTTGTATGGACAGAAAGTGTGGCGTGGTGATGGTTATCTGCCCCCTGGACTGTGATTCACGACACCTGCACATATTTTAGAGGAATTTGCTCGGTGATTGACACAAACCTCTGCCACGGGGAATGTGAGGGAGAGGACATCGAGTGAGGAACAAAGGTGCCACATTTCAGTTCAATCCAGATATTCCAGCCCCTTCCCATCAATAACGAGACCCAACACAAGGGGAAAAAAACAGACGGACAGACGTACCACCAGAGCAAGAGCAAAGAATGGCAACAAAACAAAACGACAAAAATAAACCCTTAACTATTGAAAGTCAGCATGGATTCTCTTCATTTCACACCCAATATTGTGATGTTATTCATAAGACGGATATGACCCATTGATCGGTAAAGTGCATTTATGCAACACCAAACAAACAGGATAATGTTGACAGCGAATCGGAAGCGGTTTTGAACATGTATCTGGGTCATGACTTTTGGCCTTGTGTGGCCTACCTGACTATAGCTGAATTCTTGTCATTGACATAGATATTAACTCTACATGTATTGTGACATTCCTGCCCTGAATTTACATGAAAAGACATTCAGACAGAAAAATAAATGGGTACATTCATAGAATAGATCTGGGCTTTCAAGCTGTAGTGTAAAACAAAATCGTTTCTGAAGATAGTATGCCACAGGTTATGGGAGGTGTAATGTGATTTCACAAAGGAAACAGAAAGAAAACAAAAAACACATGCGGTGCCTGATCGTGTAAAAAGGCAAAACATGAGTTGTGTAGCCAATGCACTGAAAAACGTCTTCACCTAAGCTTGTTTCACATTTTTTAATACTCTTCGCTGGACCAAAAAATAAATAAAAACAATAAATAAATAAAGATATTCTCTCATTAAGTGAAGAGAGGTGGACTTTATTGATGAGAATTATGTGTGGTGATTCTTGGGCCAACATGACAACAATGGGTTCTCACCCAACTTACAACAATAAACAAAACATTATTTTTTTTTAACATGAAGTGAGTAAACTTAAGTGCCTTACAATTGACCGCATGCAGTGTTATGCCTTTGAATGTTACGAGACACCTTGCAAATTTTTGTTAATTTTTTTCTTCTGCCTCCCCCAATAATTCACTTGGATATCATGCAATAGAAGACGTGCAAAAAGATAACACCTAACTCCACAAACACATTGCTGATTGTTAATGGCTATGTTATGAATGCTTATAACATGTTATGCTTAGTGCATGCTGGCCTATAAAGACATTTTTGTGAGGAAAACAGCAGTACTTAAGCCACAGGTCAAACGAACACACAAAGGATGCATGGAGTGTAAAAACACATGGATCCATAAAAATCACAATTGTTAACTCTTACTCTATGTAACTATGGGATAAAACAAGAGCACAAAAAAAGGTATCTTTGTCCTTTTGTTTTCTTAAGTAATGTATTTGATTATCTTTTTTTTTCTTAACTTAAAAGACAGTGTTTGATTGGCACTTGATCAGCACTTCTAAACAAGTTATTGATATCTAACATTTGATCGCACATCTACAATTTTCAGAAGCTGCAGAGGTCTAGTTTGGCACAGGTTGTACTATGAAGTCTATTATTACTTTTACTATCTTATCGATACTGTATAGTTCTCTATACACCTCGCTTTATGCTCCGAGCGTCTCAGAGCATACTTCTTCTAATCAACAGACCAGACATCTTTTCAGCTAAAATATTTTGTATAGTTTACTTTACTTATCAAATAGCAGCATTTTCATAACTTACAAAAAGTACATGTAAACCTATTCATTCAAAATCTTAATAATTTCAAAGGTTCATACAACAGACATGAAACACAAAACAGGACGACATGCTACTATATTGCTTCCAATATCTTTACATTTTCTTACTGTCAAACTAAATCATCTATGACAGAAATATGGACACCACCCGTTGATGAGGAATCATCATAATGCACAAACAAATTTTGCGAAGCTAATCTTAATCAGGCTTAGTTGGCACTCTCATCATCCACACAAATATAACATAGTTCACATTGTATTGACAACGCTGGACTGCATTTGGACTACAAACTAGAATAGCTACAATAAAGTACATATAGATCATATGACATGACATATTGTATTCCACAGAAATGAATTCTAGTCATTTTTCAGATTAGAGGATATGCATAAAGGATGTCATTGTTTTTCAGCTTGAGGTCACAAACAGGTTACCTTTCCCTTTACCCTCTAACGTACCGTCTAAACGTTTAGCCTCTGTTTTTCTTTTTCTTTCGAGGCTGCAACAAAAAGCTCATCTAGTTTTCCGCCAACAGATGAATATTCACTACCACCGCCATTTTGCTGTTTTTTGTTTTTTTTCATCTTCTGGCAGAAAAATGAACAGAACCTTCCCCAGCCCTAGCAAAAAAAAAAAAAAAAGGCCATAGTTCACGATATAAACCTTTTCTTAAGTCCTAATGGTTCTTCCCCATGGAAGGAAGTAGGATTGGTTGAGCTAACACTGCTGGTTGTGGTCGTGTGGGGGGTGTCACAGCTCTGAGAGGGGGAGGCGGTGGGCAGGTGTTTTCTGTGCATTCTTAGCCTGGTGTCACACTATGGCCTGGGAAAACATTTTCATAACCCTCATGACCTGTAGTGCCTAACTCCCATCAGTATGCCCATCACCGCCTCCCCCCCCCTCCCCCTCCCCCTCCCCACCCCCGCCGACTACCCTACTAGGGTAGGACACTACCACCCATGAGAAGAGGAGACAGGAGGAAGGAGAAAGAGGGGGAGAAACAGAGTGAAGGGAGGGACGGGACGGGACGGGACAGGACAGGAGGTGCGCGGACCGACGAGGGAAAGGGAGGATTTTTCTTTTCTTTTTCTTTTTTTAAACGGTGAAGAACGGCAACAGCAGGGGTAGTATTCAATGTTGAGAGAAAGAGGGAAGAGGATGGAGGGGTGAAGAGATAATAGTATTTGGCACAAGGTATTGATCAGACAGCTCTGAGGAAGAATTCTCGACAGTCGCGCGCGTCTGCTTGCATTGATAAACCTCATCTGGTTTTGTGCTTGTATCTCAAGATACCCTAAAAATCCCGGGCAGTAGCAGGTTATCCTTTACGCATCGCTATTACAGAGGTGGCCAGATGCTTTTCATTTATCTCTAACAGTTGGGACGTGTCTTCGGTAAGGAGTTGCGAGTTCAGTTTGACAGAGCATTGTGCAATGCGGAAGCCGATTGTAGTGCTTTGCTTGACGGGGGCCATTATTAAAACACCTTTTAAAGAGAGAGGGGGGGGGGGGACGGCAAGGCAGATCTACGATTAGAGAAGACAGCACTGGCATATGCAAGGGAAGTATCACGGGAGTTAATAACGTTTGGCAGATTCTACAACATCTTCACGAATTTAAGTTTGCGTAGCCACCGTCTGCAGTGCATCTAAAAAAGAAATGTAAAATAGGTAAACACAAACATCACAAGATGTCCACGTAGAAATGCTCTCGCGAAGAGAGACCCGGTCCGCTCAACACGGACGCGTGTTGTGGACGTTGGCCTGCGTCTTCTTTAGGCCAAATAGATGTGTACATCAAAATACTCACATCCCACCAGGGATAGATGTGCCTCACAGTGCAGTCGTCAGAGACCCAGTGTACTCAAGGGGATTGGGGGGGGGAGGGGGTTGAAAACCATGAATAGCAGCATGGAAGCAAGCCAGGGTACTCTTTATGCCAAAATTGATCCATCAACATGGACGCTAAAAGCCATTTAAAAAAAAGGGGTTTCTTTATTTCGTTCAATGCAAGCGAGGGGGTTACCGTGTTTCAAGGGAGAGAAGGACGAGCCGCCCCCCTGCAGAATCATCCCATCTGTCTTCTTGCTAATTAAACTAAGGAGGGTTCACTGAAACCTGAACCCCAAACCTCAACCTTTCAAGTTTCACTCCATTTCTCCCCGATTACTTATTGTAATGTCTCGTTTCTATTTGGTACCCTTAAATGTAAAGGCAATGGTTTCGTTGTTCACAGATACTGGTTCACACAGCTCTTACTTTCTGATCGAATGCTTTTTCGCGGGATTTGCGTCTCCCTTCGTGAACGGCCATGGATGAACCCTGCCTCGGGTGAAATGTGTAGGCTATGCTGCTACAAGCTTGTGTCTGTAACGCCGTCTCCGTAGAGTTAACTTTATGCGTCTAAGGCAAAACGTATCGTCAAGTAAAATCGAGCGCGTAGCCAATTTTTTCAGGAAAGAAATGAAATGCGTGACTTGCATTCGGAATGAGGAGCAAATTGCTTTAATGGGATTAAGACTGGATTGCTTTTTAGTCGTAAAAAGTAAATCAAAGCAAATCACTCACTATCTTATTAAAGGTGTCGGCTGACAGTGATCCAATGGACTACCAATTACTGGAAAACATCTCAAATCTATTTTTATAAAGCCGCAAGATTCAGATTTTGGGTGTCGATGGTAACGGACATTCGTATGCCCAATGGTATAGCACCAAGAAAGGGTTGGTTTAACAATTGTTTCTGTCCGTTGCTGTGGAGATGCGAAAATGTTTGTGCATTTGTGGGAGCTTCGTCTTAGTGTGTTCATGTAAAATATATTTATACATTCCTGTGTGTCTCCTCTGTCCTCTCACATTGTTTTTTTTTGTAACCCCTGAACTATACGCACTATACACGACAATAACTGTAAAAGTTCAGACTGGGTTCAGATTATACATTTTGTTCACTGCAACACAATATTTGATCCCTGTAAATAAAAAAAGAGCAATAGGCTAACGTTGTTTTTACATTCAGGTCAACCTGAATTCACAGGCTTAAATAATCTATTTGTGTTTGAATGAGACCACGTCAATAAATAAAGAAAAAAATATAAAATCCCCCCAAAAAACTCTTTTGAAAACTTCAATTATGCTGTGAGCAAGAATTCAACATATGTCAAAATAGATACTGACTTCCATTTTTAGAAATTATATATCGACATTGCTCCCTCATAGTCTGAGATGACCTCAGGTGCTCGTCACAGGAACCTGGTCCCCCTGGTAAACAATGCCTTTATACGCCATTGCCTACAGAGAGCAAGGTTTGCCGGACGGCTTTACAAGCCGACCGAAACTTCATCTGGCGCGCTCAACTCACCGGGAGCCTAAGGGTTCACTGCTAAAAATCTGAACTCAAACCCCAAGAAAAAAAAAAAAGGAGAAAAGAAAGATACAAAATAAAAACAGCTCTAAGGTTTTGGAGGAAGGGTGAAAACTGGAGGCTCAGCCGTTGAATCTGCAGCTTGGCAGTGGACCAGTTCAGCGTTACTCTGATCACCGTCGTCAAAAGGACTCGACAGACTCTTTTAAAAAACATCAGGACGTCACTCCTAAAAACACATTCACATATCACACACATTTATCTTGGTTGTCTCCCCCGCCTCCTCCTTCTGCGATTCCCTCGTTTGAAACCGAAATATTGAACAGATATTTGGACATTTCCTTATTTTTTTCTTTTTCTTTTTTTTTTTTTTTTACCTCCCCCCGTCAGTGACCCTCTCGACTTCTTTCCACCTCTTTCATCTTTCCTTTTCTATCCTCTTCTCTTTTTTTTCCCCGCTTAGCCCACCTTTTGTGGGTTGGTAGCGCGCACGCCCTGCTCGTATGTGATCCGCTGGCTGATCAGATACTGCGCTGCCTGCGTCGCGGCGGGGGACCCTGTTATGGTAACTTTACGGTTCCGCGTACCCGGGATGAACTCTCCCTTTTTGGAGATCTGGATGCGGGCGCCCGTTAGCTCCTGGTACTCGACCAGCGTTTTCCCTCCTTTCCCTAGAATGGCGCCGACCAGGTTCTCCGGCACGGCGATCTCAACCACGTCCTTGGCCCCGTCGCCCAGCTTCTCTGCGGCCAGGAGGGAGGACGCCATCAGCGGGGACGAGGCGTTCAGGTAACCGTTGGAAGCCCCAGTGGCGGCGGCCAGGGAGCCCAGCGAGAATCCGCCCAGGCCCGCGGCCGGGTGCCCGCCGCCGCTGGAAGCGTCGCTAGCATAGGAGGCCAAGAGGTTAGCTGCGGCGGCGGCGGCGGGGTTGGCGCTGGCGGCCACGGCGGCCAGGACGCCGGAGGCGGCCGCCGGGTTGAGGCCCAGGCCCAGGGTGTTGGTGTTGTAGCCGTAGCTGGCCAGGGTGTTGAGCGCCGAGGTGATGGCCAGCAGGTCGTTGCCGGAGAAACTGGACATGGCGGCCGGGAACGTGCCCATTCCCGTCAGGCCGGCCTGTCCCAGGAGGCTGGAGGCGGTGGCGGCGGCCGCGGCCGCGTTGGGCAGCACTTCGGCCGAGTTGGCGTAAGGGGAGCCGGTGGGGTTGGAGTTGGCCACGGGGCCGGAGATGTTGGAGTAGCTGATGTTGAGGCAACTGCTGCTCTGGGGATCCTCCTGGATCTTCTGAACTATGATCTCCACGGCCTTGCGGTTCTGCTCGGGCTCGCCGCTAATGGTGACAACGCGCTCCTGCAGGTTGATGCCCTCGGGCTTCTGGGAGAGCTGCACCCAAGCCCCTGACTGCTCCATCACTGCCTTTACTGTCGCGCCACCTTTGCCAATGATAAGCCCAGCTGTGCTATTGGGCACTATCAATTTAGCCTGCAGGAGGAAAACGGAGAGATTGAAATAGAACCAAAGGAAAAAAAGGGGAGGAAAGGAGATGGAGAATTTTAAGAGGAGAAATGAGAGACAGGAGAAGAGAGAGAGATGTGTCTCACTGAGTCAGTTTACTACAGCGGCTCCGGCTTTACTCAGCGCTTCGCTAATCCCAGGGGTTTAAACTGCAGCTGCCACTCGGCTAATGTCTAGCTATGAAAGACTGGGGGTAAAAATAACCCTGTGGCCTTACATTCCCCTGACCTCTGCCGCGCTACGGGTACGGGGTCGCGGCCTCCAGGAACCGACAAGACCGGCGACTAGTAAACAAGACACAGGAACCGGACCAGGCATCCTAATGATCCGTCTCGGCGCACATTAACGGCAAGACAATAATGGCGACCACGTACGGCACGCCACTCACTCGAGGTGTTAAGAGAGTGATTTAAAACCGGGGGGAGGGGGGGGGGGTGTACCTGTTTGACGCGGTCGGGGTTGACGGTGGTCTGGGGCTGCAGTATGCTCACGGGCTCGGTCTTCTGGGCGCTCTGGGGCATCTCGCGGACCTTCTCCGCGATGAAATTGTGGACGCCATTGAGAGCCTCCACTGTACCCTGTATCAGACACACACGCTCTGTTGTTCCTGTGGCGGGGGGAGAGGGAGAAGATGTTAACGAGGGGACCACAGTCCACAGCGCTGTGCATAGTTTTCTTTTCCGTTTTCTTTTTTAAACAGGCTTAATGTTAAACCATCCCGTCGTTTTTTTTTGGTGTTTTTTTTTCCATTCACACATTCAACAGAAACAGCTGCATGAAAGAAAAAAGAAAAGAGAAAGAGAGAGAAAAAAACAAAAAACGAATACGCTCGGTCCGCAGGGCCACGGAGAGATAAAGCATTCCCCACAGATGACGTAAACCATTCAGGGCCCTGCGAGCGTGCAGCGGGCTGGTGGCTCCAGCCGAGACCACACACTTGTGCCTCTCTCTATTCTCTATCTATTAGTGGGGTCTTCCACGCCGAAGACCCTTCCTGCATTCCGTAACCATGGTGAGGGGGCCATGCAGTAGTAACAGGTAACGCAACACCAGATCCCCTTTTAAACGCTTGTGTGCCGTTTTGTTTTTTTGCATTCGCTCTCTCCCTCCCTGTCTCTCCCTCTCTCTCTCTCTCTCTCTGAACACTCAACTTTTTAAACTGGGGTTTTATAACAGCTATACAACTAACGGGTTGTTGGCCATACATTTTTTAATGCGTTGCACTGCCAATAGTCGTCATGTGCATTTCAATTTGCTCCAAACCAACGCTCGCTCGTATCTACATCGAGTCCAATCTAACCGGTCTCATGCTGCATCATTCGATTTGTACTAACACCTTGTTTGATTATAGAATAAATGACAGAACCGTGGGGCTATTTGAATTTGTAATTATAAATTAATGATTAGGGAGAAGACAATTAAGATATCAGAGAAGAGAAACACGATAGACACCACATCAAAAATACATAGATATGATTAATCAGGAATTGTTAAACACAAAATTACAAAAGAAAAAAAAAAACACACATTGTATGATGAGATTAGCCTAAAGAAATTAACATAAAAAACCTCAAATGGATGCTGTTTATTGAGGTTTTTTATGTTAATTTCTTTAGGATAATCAATACACATGCACTGTAATGTCTAATACATGAATGTATCCTCAAGTGGTGTATGTGCATTTTTTTATTTCATGTAAAGCTATAGATTGACCATGTGTAATAATTTGTAAAGCACAGTACAACAGTCATTTAACTCATATTAACATTTTAAAAAACATAGTATTTTGGGTTGACCCTCACACAGTTTGGCAGAAGGGCAACGTCTGTCATCCCATCGACAGTACAGACTAGAAAGCGCTCCTCGTTTGGTTCCCTTCCTAACCTCCAATCGTCCTCAAGTGGTGCAGCAGCCCCGGGTCGACAGAGTGATCCATCACCAGACAGCCCAGCCTTCTCCATTAAACTCTGTTAATGGTGACCAGTCTGAGCTAGGAATTAATGTGGCGCTCACCTAGGTGATTTCTTAGGTGCTTGCTGGGTGGCATGCGATGTCATTCAAACTCCCGCTGCCTTGTTCATGTAAAATGATTCATCGGAATTTGCAATTGACGAGCGGAGAACAACGCAGGTTAGAATCACGTTGTGGGAAATCACTGTTTAGTATTTCGGCCTTTTGCATTGGTGGGGCCTGCTTGATGCTATGACTTTTGATTGAGCTTAGTTTTATAATTGTAATATTTTATAATCTAGTAAAATCACTATGACCAGTATACACTAGTTAACTCATACTATTCATATAATTTACGATATTATATATATATATATATATATATATATATATATATATATATATATATATATATAATTATAATTATAATAATTCATTGCATTTATATAGCGCTTTTCAAGATACCCAAAGCACTTGACATAGTGTGTGTGTGTGGGGAGGGGATATGACACCTCATCCGCTATTTACTATATATAATTTACTATATATAATTTACTATATATTATGTACATATATATATATTCATTTTGTCACCATTTTGTAATTTAGGACACTCTTCTATCCAAAGCACCTGACAGTGTATACAGCTGTATCCCATCTTTAACTGTACTATACACAGCCAGGTTTTCATCTGTGCTCTTGGCCGTGGTGTTTGGGTGGGACGTGATGGACAGCTTAGTTTTCCACCACGCTCATCATTTTGTACAACTCACTGTGCGCGTGTGTAGTTGTTTAGGGCTTCCTGTAACGACGCAGGGTGAAATATGGTGCAGAATGGAAGTGCTGTCTGCTTGGATGGATGGGAGAACAATATACGAGGTTGCCCAGCGTGACTTCGGACGTGCGAGAAGCTGCAGATAATGAAGGTTTTTTATATTTCCATGTAGGCTACTTCGAGGGGTATGTAAATAGCCCACAGCTAAATTGGACAGAATGGGGAATTAGTAGTCTGCACCATTTGACCTTGGACAATTCCATGACGCGAAATAAATAATCATAAAATAATAATTAAATAAATTAAATAATACATTAAATAAATACAATTTACAATTTACATATACATTTTTCACTGTAAAATATGACACATTTTGTTTGAACCAAACAAAAGCATAATGTGTTGAATACAAGAGTTTGCGAATGAGTATAATTTCAGCCACACAGATGAGCTCAAAGCTCTTCCAGTATAAGGTCACACACACTGCTAGCATGGCTGAGCTAGCTGGGCAGATGGTCAGCCACACAAGGCATGTTTTTAGTTCAAATTATGAATTCACACAGCACATTTTGCAGCTGCTTACATTTTAAGTGGACGCATCATCAGCGTGCACGTGTGTACGGATACGGATGGACGTGTGCACTTACGAACGTGTACGTGTGGGTTTAACGTGAATCTACAGCGCGAGGAGCTGAATGTGGGACATGTCACATCGATCCAGGCTGGGGTAAAATGGCAGCAAGCAACTGTTGCAACAATACAATCGCAAACAGCACCGCTACAAGAAGCGAGGCAAAAAGCAACGAAGCATCAATTCGATGCGACGCCGCAACCTTCCGAGTGAAAAAGTTTTGGAAGTGGCACAGTGGTTTTCTTTCTTATCTCTTTCCGACTCTCAAAACTATAAAACTTACAGGACAGGAAGAGCGAGGGGGAGAAAAGCAAGACAGAGACGGAGAGGGGAAAGTTGGCTTGCATCGAGGCTGCCGGAGTACAGCTGGGACAGGGTCACGTCCACAGAGGAGGGATTGGAGCAGGCTATTTCTGGGCCTAACGCACCCCCCCCCCCCCCACCCACCCTCAAACTACCCCTCCAGCAGCACCGCCCCACGCACACGCACACACACACACACACACGCGCACACACACACACACGCGCACACACGCACACACACACACACACACACACACCTCCCCCTCGCAAAATAATCATGCATCATCCACACCCTTCACTATCTCCTGCCATCCATCTCTGTCTGTAATAGCGGGGCCCGGCCGTTTGCACAGCTCCCATCCGAAAACCTCTGAATACACTGGGGCTTCGCTTTATTCGCTGGGTTTTTTTCTTGTGTCCAGGGGACGGATCCTAGAAAGAGTGGAGTCACCGCAGCATGGCATGCATGGGGGCAAAGGAAGGGCTGTTGTCTGTGTCTCCTCCAGCTCTCTCAGTTGTTGGGAATGATAGTGGCAATCGTGCGAGCTCGGGGATAAATCTTCCTAAGCCATACCCCCCCCCCCCCTATAACAGCTGAGGGCATGACCTAAGTGTAACGGCATTAGCGTGGCATGTTAGCCAGCACAAAGGGCAAAATAATTGATTATGTAAAATGAGAGGAAATGCGGCTAGGTTGTGAATCGTCCCAATGGTGCGCTCCATACAGCTGCCGCTGCCTGCATTAAGTTGAGGGGGTTTTGGTTTTTTTAAGTGGCAGTATGACGCCATTGTAAGAGGCGCTGTAGAGAGACCATTGTGCAGTGTATGGTAGTGGTCATTCCACTTTACTTTGGTGGGCCAGAACAGCGTCCAATCAAATGCTTGCCAGCATCTCTCTCTCTCTCTCTCTCCCTCTCTCCCTCTCTCTCTCTCTCCCCCTCTCTCTCTCTCCCTCTCTCTCTCCCTCTCTCTCTCCCTCTCCCCCTCTCCCTCCTCACTCATCACAGTAATGAGTTGGGGGATGGGGAGAGCAGGTGTTAACTACAGACGAAAGGCAGAGTCAAGGATACATATAACTCCTTTCATTGGTTCCCATGCCAACGAAAGTAACAATTAATATATTTGTCTCTTTTTTTTCCAGACATAGTGGTACACAAGCGTGGACTCTTTCAAGGCTAGCTTATTTTTCAACGGAGGCAAACACAAAGGCGACCGGGCGAGATATGTGTGGACGAACACGCTTGTCCGTCTTATTTTTCCCCCCATCTGGAACTGCGGCAATGCATTGCCAAGCCAAATGCAGTAATTCACACGTAACTCCCTATAATAAAAAATAAAAAAGCAAAGCTGTTTTTGCCATGGTAATATTTCTTTTTTACTCACAAATATGAAATTCCCATGATTTAAAACAGAGGGGAGAATAGCTAGACATTCATCATCCCATGTGTTGTGCAATAATTTCAGATGGATTCAAGTTTGACAGACACATTTCATGCCTTTGATTATCGACTATGAATCCTGGTATTAAAAAAAGGAAAAGCATAAACGTATCCGATATGTGCGTTTCACCGTACTTGACGCCTGCCGATTTCCCTGCCGACGAGACTATAACAAAACGCAGCGCTGTGCCGTGCGTCTCTGTTTAAACAGGAAGTATTTGGCTTCATCAGTTATCACAGAAGACATCTGGACCTAATCAACCGACTCTCAGCTCCTGTTAATGCTCAGCAGGTTGAGGTGTCCTCTGAGGCATGAAGGACAAACACACAGAATTTCCGAGAAGATTGAGGCGTTTCTGTCCTCCGAATGGGATGCTTGGGCAGTCTGTGGGCACACCCACGTACAGTGGAGGCTGGACTGGATCAATTTCCAGGTTTCTACTTCCTAGGACGTCTGAATCAAGGAAGTAGAAACAAGGAATGTCCATGACTCATGCTGTCAAGTATGTCTTCTGCTTGGGAGATTGCTTTTCTTTTCTCTCCCTCTCTCTCGCAATACAACAAAATGGCTGCCATTATTTTGCTTTTAAATTAATTGCACTAACAGCTGACCTGCTACACACACACACACACACACACACACACACAAACCGGCAAATTAAACATGAAATTACTTTCAGATCACCTAATTACCTTCAGATCACCTAATCACCTACTGAATTGCATCTGACACAGTATTTACTGACATGTGTTACATGATAAGAATGCAAAAACCATGTAGGTTTTACGGTCATAGAAACAAACACAGCAGCACTGAATGACGTCATCTCCCAACGCCGCCCCATTGGTCGATGTTATGCTGTAACCCACATATATTTGAATGGAAGAAAAACATGATATCATTGGTTACTTCACGTGAGCGCTGACCTGGGTAGAAGTCTTTGGATTTGGACAACTTGATGGTGGCGCCCGTCTCTTTCTGCAGTTGTACGATGGTTTGGCCGCCCTTGCCAATTATAGAGCCGGCTGCATAGCTAGGGATCAGCACCTTCAGGAAGTACTCACCCTCCTCTGAAGGATGGAGAAAGAAAGGTGCACACACACACACACACACACACACACATAGACAGCACACACACACACAGAAGGAAAGGGTCTTGTAAAAGTGGTTTTGGTTATCCATATAGGCCTTGCAAAAATATGATATGGTAACATGAGGCTTTTTAGATGTAAGACAAGTCGTCTTGTTGACCGCGTTGTTGTGGACTCGGTTCTTAGAGAGGGCTCTTGTTCCCTCATAAAATGGGATTCTTGGTGACCTTCTGTATCACATAATCAGAACCACAACGCTATAATCGGAGATTGGTGGCATGCTCTATGTTCTGTCCCAGATTTCCAGTGGAGTAAAAGATGACCTCCTTTCCAGTTTTGCAGAGGACTAAATTTAACCATTTTCAAGTTTTCAGCCACCTCTGAAAACACGCTGTATCAAACCAAAAAGGTCAGAACCAAACCACGCTCAGAGGTCTGTAGCTTTCCGCGCTAATGACAGAGAAGTGCGATTAGGGCTCGTATACTCACTTAAAAAGAAATCAACAGGCTATATATACACATGGGCAATGTTGTATTCAGACAACTAGCTACACACACACACAAAACTGTTATCTATGCGGTGCATGGTGGAAGCCAATACGGCGTGATCCCGGGTAATGAGAGGAAGTGATGAAAGCATATGGGACACAATCCCACAGATTTGTTCCGAGGGTACACTGCCAACACCGCCTCAATCTCCTCCATTTTGGAAACCACTTCAGTGGCTTACAGAGGCTCAAGCCAGCCAGTGATTGATGAAACTTCAAAAAAAACAAAAACAGAAGAGAACAGAAATGTTACAATTAAAACAAAACCCCTTTCTGCCTTTTCCCGCTACTAATCAAGACTTCAATCAGCAGCGAGGTGAGAAGTGCGTCCACAGAATTCCCGATCACAATTAGCGCACTGATAATGAAAGAAGCAATCAGCCACACAGTGTATGGACTCTGACTTAACAGTCATCGTGCAAACACACCAGGACAGGAATGACGAGAAGAGACGGAAAGCGCTTGCCCCCAATTTTTTGTCACGGTGACTCCCACTCAAACTCTGCGCTGTTAAATACACGTCAATATAGAGAGACTGTGCATGATTGACACACACTTCAAAAAGGGGTGCTGCTAGGACGCTATAATGCACTGGGAGCGCGGCGCTTCTCTCGCTGCCGAATCTTGACCTCTGCTTGCAACGCTCCGATGCAATGACGTCATGTCCAGACCCTTTTTTCCCCGCCTCGCTGCCTTGAGAGGATGACATCACTCCACTATGGGACACATGTACACGAACAGCTGCGCATTGACATCGGCGATGCTAACAGTTCATTTTATTTTTTGATGGAGAATGTCAATGCCACAAGGTCTGTGACCATGCCACTGCGTGCGATGCCTCATTTTGAGTGGGGCAATGCGTGTGTGTGTGTGTGTGTGTGTGCGTGAAGACGGATGGACAGAGGTGGAGAGCCCTGTGCTGTGCTAACCTGTTGCCTCTGTAATGCACTCATTAGTTTCAGATCATAATGAACATGACACTGTGACATCGAAGCATTTCACAGCCGACATGTTCGCTCGCTCCCATTAATATGCCCCTCGCGTTGCATTCAGTCTTCGTCCATCTCAATCTTTCTCTATGCATGATGTCTGCTGAATGATTTACATTTATCATCAAGATGCACAGGTGCTTGCCAATACATTCACCCATGCAAGCTATTGAGCGGACTCACGCATGCAAGAGCATACATTAAGAGATAAATTAAATCGCATGTTCATACGTATGTCTTACAAAGCAGCCAACAATTGACAATAAGGCATAATTTTTTTGGTAATTTATTGGGCGTCACGCTACTAGTGGGTTTATTTGATGCCTCTTTCTGCGTACATCTGCCCTACGTTGAAGTCAGCTCTCCATTTTTCTGGCCATGAATGCCAATAATGATGACCTTGGTAAGAAATTGGTGCGTGACTGAGGTGATCAATTGGAAATCTTTTCGTCAAAGGTTCCCCTTTTTCGCTACCAAGGCTGCCCAGATGGCACCATCGTGCATCGCGGAGGGGACCTCCAGCGTAGGAGCTAGACCTGTTGTTGAGAGAATACACCTACGACCCACTGCGTAACTTTACCCTCCATCTCCGGCCAATGGAGCCAGAACCCAAGTGGCCACGACGAGCCACTCGGGTCTGTCTCCGTCACCCTGTCTGCCGCCGTTTTTGCTGCCATTACTCAATAATGAATTCCCTCCTTGTGTTCGGAAATCACAGTAACAGTTTTAATGGTGTCATGTAGCAGAGTAAACATGGCAATCTGTTGCTGCAGAACCCGCCAGGGAGTGGGGAGAAGTGGGGAGAAGGGGAGCAGTAGTGTGGGCCCACTGGGGACGACAAACGCCTGCCGGGTTTGGCAGTCCCAGTACACCCCCCGCAACACCGCCACCCACCCACCCCCGAAGCAACGAACCCTTGCAGCCAAGGCTCGGAAGAGAAAGAGTGGGAGAGAGTGGGAGAGAGTGGGAGAGAGAGAGAGAGTGAGCGAGAGGGAGAGAGAGAAAAGGGACATGGACACTGAGCCAAATGTGTTTAGTTAAGTCACCAGAGGGGGGTGGGTCAGGAGGAAATGCCTTGTGACTGTCCTCCCTCCTCCCCACTATAACCCCTCCAAGTACCCACTATGCATTTCAATAGGCCAACCTGCCGCTGACGGACGGCAAGGACGGTAGCCCAAAAATGAGCAATTTAAATTAAACAAATTGAACTGCGGCGAACTGGCAACGCTGATTTTTGTTTTTTTGTTTTAGCATAACCGGATGAATTCAACAAGTCATATCACCCCCCCCCCCCTAAAAAAATATATATATTACAGAAATCATGAAATAAATTAAAAAACGCATAGAAAAAGGAGGAGGTTTGACTCTTACCCATTCTGAGATCTGCTGTTTCGGTGTCTCTGTCAGATGGCCATCAATGCCAGAGTACGATCACTAAAGCTTTCCTTAGCGTTAGACCAGGCATAGGTGCAACGGCGGTGTTGAGGAATGCGACCAGTCGACCCGTTTTTTTTTGTTGTATTTTCGACGGGGATCTCAATACATCAGCGGGTGCGAGAAAACAATAAAACAAAACAAAAAATAAAAAAAGGAATAGGTTTCACCGTGACATCCAAGCCATGCCTGCAGCTGGCCAGAGCCTCAATTGTCTGAGAAAATGCTAATGCAGACTCTCAGTGTTTCTCAGTGAAAGACGGCACGCATTGTTCGAGCCTGCATCGGTTTGAAGGCAGAGGAGGAGGAGGAGGAGGAGGAGGAGGAGCGGGTGGCGGTGGTGGTGGTGGTGATGGTGGGGAGGGGGGGGGGGGTCTTCCCTGCCGCATCACCCTTTTCACTTGCTCTCATCCATATTCATCGAGTGGCCTGTCCGTCTGCGGCAGCGCGGCACGACTGACGCCTGCCTGGACCAATCGTCAGCCTGCCCCCCCCCCCCACCCAACCAACCCTACAGCACGTCATGGACCCGCCTCCCTCCGATGCCGGTACTAATTTTTTTTTATTTTCTCCCTCCCCTGTGCTCCGCCTCTTTTGACGCAGCACTATAAAGTATGGCGGCCCATTCAATCCACCCCCCCCCCCCCTTCACATGCACACTTTTATTTGTGGAAAGTGACAAAGGTGAGGTGGTCGCGGGAGTCGCTTGGTTGAGTGGCGAGCGCGTCTTGAGTGACCTTCAGCGCCGGCTGAAGAGCTGCGTGGATCTCATAAGCCGGCGATGACGCCGACATAGCGGCGGTCTGAGAGCGTGTGTGCATGGGAGTGTGTGTGTGTGTGTGTGCTACGCCACCCCCCCACCCCCCAGCCCCCCGACCCCGCCCCCTCCAACCCTCTTTCTTTCCTCTTTTTCTTCCCCCACCAACCCCCCATCCCAAATCCCTGAGACGGCCATGTTTGAGCGGGGCGGAGGGGCTCATCAACCATTGCAAATGGCAGTGCCGCAGAATGGTGGGAGTGGGTGGGGTGGACAGGGTGGGGTGTGTGTGTGGGGCGGCGGGGCGGCGGGGGGGGGGGGGGGGGGGTGATGAAGCCAATCACTACGCCTATAAATCTTACGGCGGGAAGTATCCTCGGTGAACGGTATACGTGTAACGCGAATGGTGCAATGTGCATGTCGATACGCCGGGGGTCCAGCCCCACTCAGGAAGAAGGCTTTCGCTGGGTGGGTGGGTGCTCTTAAAATGGGACTCTTTTTTTTTTTAAACAAGTGAATTTTCTATTCAACTCAAGGACCCACATGGTTTTTTTTATGGTGGCGGCGGGGGGGGGTAGCCTGCGCCTCCTTGATAATTCAACAATAACGCTTATCTTATTGATTTAGGCATCGGCCGGCTTTACGGACACAGCCGGCACTATGAAGACTGCTCCCCTTTATTGTCTATCCATCTCTGCTTTGATTTCAGACTCGCTCTGTCTTCATCTCTCTCTTTCTCCCCTCTCTCCCCCTCTCACTACCCCCTCTATCTCTCGCTCTCTCTCTCCCTCTCTCCCTCTCTCTCACTGCCACCTGGCAAATTCACAGTCCGCTCACGTCACAGCACTCTGCAAGGGCACCTGTGTCCTTCTCACCCAAAAAAATAAAAGAAATAAATAATAAAATAAATGAATTCAAACAACAGCTCCCATGTCCGTGCCAACCTTCCCATTAGCAACAGTACGGGATCATACTAAATCCTTTAGGTGACGAGACCTTTCTGGACGAAGACGCCTTGCCAACGTTATGCACTCACATCTGCTAGTTAATTACAGGTTAAATTAGAAAACACGGGAGGAAAAAAATATGAGGGATGCTCATTTTGAAGAGAGAACAGGGCTGCTGATAAGAGGAGTGTAATTTCCCCCCCCCCACCTCATGCCTATTGTGGATTAATTGTCTGTCGAACCTGAAATGCACGTGCTGGGACTCTCGCTTTGAAAGAGCACAAGCTTCCTACCCCCCTTTTGTTATATCTGCCCGTCATGTTAATGATCAATTCAGTCCGAATATGGTGATCAATATCAGACACAGTCAAGGGTTTGCTGATTAAAGGGAAGGGTGCGGATTATCTGGGCTATTTACCTCTCGGCAAGCGCGAGAAACACGCAACGTATGAAATATTGAGTGACGGTTTGTAAGGTGAGGTTAATTTGATAATATTTATGAGAACGTAGCACATGTCCTTGTGCTGTATATTATGTATTTTTAATAGGCTCTCCAAACCATGTGTATAAACAACGAGCAGTTCTGCAATTGCATTTGGGGAGAATAAACGGTCAAAAAACAGTGAAGGACACGGACGTAATTGTGGCTGCTTGGTTTCTGAGCTCTTTCTTTGTGATGCTTAAAAACAAAACCAGAATCCAGCCAAACTGGTTCAGCTAGTACACATGAATGGTGCTGGAATAACGAAGAGTTAGTAACCAGTAGTTACCAGTAAACAATGAACAACCAACATTGTTAGTTTAGTAATACAAAATAAAAGCACATGGGCCTTATTTAGGTTGAATTGTGGTATTGAGTGTAAACCTGTAACATATATAACAGTATAAACGTGCGTTACTCCATACTTCAATACATAAGCATTTTTACAATATTAACAGCAATCTAAATAAACACTGTTTCAGTCATATTTTCCCGAAATTGGTTAAAATTGCAATAATGGAATAGTAGGCTATCCGTTATTGATCCTGTATAAGTATAAAAAGGATTTTATCTGGTGTATGCATTGATGTATTAAGGATTCGGCACTGAATAGCAATACCTTGTTTTAGTAGCCATCTGGAAAATCTTTACCCCTGAGAACAAAATGGCATCCTCCAGTGAGTTCAACATTACGCTAGTCAATATTGCTTTTTCACCCCCCCCCCCCCCCCCCCCACACACACACACACACACACACACACACACAATTAATTGTGAAGAAATATGGTGAGTTTGGGAGGTAGTTTAAGGACCACACAGGTACAATGTTAACGTAAGTGCTTTTTTCCAATAAAAATCTGCACCTCCTGTTCATCACGACTGGCCTTAGTGGCCGATAGCATATACCTTGAATCATTCATTTTAAATCAATTTTCAGTCCATTAAAATAAGGTTGCGAAGGTGCGAATAGTGAACGAGCAGCAGCACGAGTAGTATAATCTTAAAGATGTTGAGGAGATATAACGGTCCGTTGAAATGACATAGACCATATGTAAACACATCTTGTCCTAGCCAATAAATGCCCATGAGCTATCCTGCACACAGGAACACCATTGGTGCAAAGCCTCTGACGATGACTAGCCTACAATCTGATAGTCGAATACATGTGGGATGCAAAGACAGGCAAATCGAACATACCATCTGTTCAGGAAATGGCCTCGTCTATGCTCTAAAAGACAGATAGCACACCACTCATTTAAGATGAGCTCCCCATGGGTAGCGTGCAGTTAAAAATGAATGGTGAAGGTGAGACATGGATACAAGTAGCTACTAATGTGTTAAGCATTACCCCGGATACCATATAGCTTGGCCTAGTTGTTACTGCTGAAGGATAGCCATGTGGCAGGTGTTGAATGTGCAATAACTAGCAGGACTAGGTTTTAAGGCAGTGTGCTGATGGCAATACGATGTGGTCATAACATCAGCAACAAATTGCAATACTATCTGGCTATGATGTAGCATCATGATGTGTAGCACTATCTCATCGGAGATAGCTCTATATTTATATTTACTCCTACTGTGTCTTAAAATGAGAGTAAAAGTGGGAGAAAATAAATCCGACAAAGTATTATAAACAGATGCGATTCTCAAGTTTATCAATTAGTTTACATTAAGCCTTGTAAACCAATGGACTATACTATAATAAACCTGTGCTGTCATGATTGTCAAATGGAATGGGATGTGGAGTCCCTCCCACATATTTCTCATTATTTGCTTGGAGGGCACATCGAAATGACCACTGCCATTTTGGACGCATGGGAGCTTTGGTATGTTAGTTATTCTTTTGGCCGTAATGGTTTATGGTCGTTGTTTAGTAACCCATCAGGAAATGACGTTATTATGGGGTGACATTGATGTGTTTGTAACTGCTGCAGCGCTTCTCATGCGAGACGTGGCAATAAAAAGTTTTCATTAGCCTAGGTTACGCTTGATTTAGGATTGTACAGTACTACAACTCTGTTGAATCCTCTCAATATGGCGGCGTATCGCCAGCAAATGATCCCATGATGCATTCTGATGTACAAGGCCTCGTGCTAAAAATTAATTTAGACTGGCACAGCTAACGCTTCTCGTCGGTATAACCTTTCACAGAGCGCTCATACAGGCCTACGCCTATCATTGCTGTTGATTGGATATCAAAACACTAACCCTTAACTACACAGTAGTGTATGTTGGTTTTTTAAATGTGTCAAAATAGTGCAGACCTAGGCTGCAGTCAGCAAGAACAACAACAGATATAGTAGGCTAAATAGGCTATTATAGTAGACTAATGGGCTATTTTAGTGGGCTACGCCTATTATATAATTGCATGTTATGTCTAAAATACCAAACCCACAGCAAGCATTTACTTTTTTGGAAACCAGTCAGTCACATTGTTTTACGGTTGAGCCAATGGAAAGGGCTGTAGTAGTACTTAGGTCTTAGGTCATGACCTATGACCTAAGTGAAAGTGTCAGCCCTCTTCTCTGCGTGGCGGTCAGACCAAATATCCAGATGTGGGGGGGGGGGGGGGGGGGGGGGGTGTTGGTTTGATGTTCAAACAAAGCTGATGTTTAAGTGTGTGTGTAGTGCACTTCATCATGCAGTCATAAACCTCCCAGGACCCACTCCAGACCAGGCGGATCGGCTCGACGCGAACCACTGTAAATCTGGAAAACGGACAGGTGTAGTAGTCCGAACCCCCCCCCCCCCCCCCCCCCCACCCTGCATATGGACTGCACTGTGTTTACTGTCATCTCGGCCTGATGACAAGAGTTAAAAATAGTCTGTGTAAGTGTCCACAAAGAGCCTCCTTACCACGCACACGGCGTGATTTGTGGGCCCCGGGAGACGACGTGTCGACAGGGTGTCGACGAGGGGGGACTCGTGTGTCTCCCTCTCTCTCCAACCTCCCACGTTTCTCTCCCTCTCTTTTACCTCCTGTCTCGCTCACTCTCTCTCTTACCTTCCTATGTCTCTCTCTCTCTTACCTCCTATGTCTCTCTCTCTCTTACCTCCTATGTCTCTCTCTCTCTCTTACCTCCTGTCTCTCTCTCTCTCTCTCTCTCTTACCTCCTATGGCTCTCTCTCTCTCTCTCTCTCTCTCTTACCTCCTATGTCTCTCTCTCTTACCTCCTGTCTCTCTCTCTCTCACCTCCTATGTCTCTCTCTCTCTCTTACCTCCTATGTCTCTCTCTCTCTCTCTTACCTCCTATGTCTCTCTCTCTCTTACCTCCTATGTCTCTCTCTCTCTCTCTTACCTCCTGTCTCTCTCTCTCTCTCTTACCTCCTATGTCTCTCTCTCTCTTACCTCCTATGTCTCTCTCTCTCTCTCTTACCTCCTATGTCTCTCTCTCTTACCTCCTATGTCTCTCTCTCTCTCTCTCTCTTACCTCCTGTCTCTCTCTCTCTCTCTCTCTTACCTCCTATGTATCTCTCTCTCTCTCTCTCTCTCTCTCTCTCTTACCTCCTATGTATCTCTCTCTCTCTCTTACCTCATATCTCTCTCTCTCTCTCTCTCTCTCTCTCTCACCTCCTATGTCTCTCCTCTCTCTCTCTCCCTCTCTCTCTCTTACCTCCTATGTTGGTGCGCTTGGTACACCCAGCCTCCTCAGCCGGGGTCTCCAGCGGTCGTTTCCTGGAGTCCGGCGGCTCTGAGTCCATGTGGGTCTGCTGGTGGTGCGGACTGGGACTACTGGGAAACATCCCGCTGTGGTCCACGGATCCACCGGCCATCATCATCGCTGGAAACGAGCTCTTGTTTTAAACAAGGTGGGGGGGGGGGGGGGGGGAGACAAAAAGTGTGCGGGTCCACCACGGCGCCCCCTCGGCACAAAGCGAGGGGAGAGAAAGGGAGAGGGGGAGGGTGGGGGGGGGGGGGGGGAATAGAAAAAAAAAAGGGCGAGCTTTCTCGATAACACGACACGAAGTTTTGAGCGTTTTTCCTCGTTTTCGTCTCAACCACCCCCCCTCCCTCCCTCACTCCCTCCCTCCTCCACCCACCCCCACGTTGTCTAATGTTATCCACCCACCGCGGATAACGACGGACAGGACACTTGGTGGTGGTGGTGTCTGTCTGTGGTGGTGTCTGTGGTGTCGGTGCTGCTAGCTAAATATAAAACCCCATTGAGGGGGGAAATGGTTTCATCCAGGGGCGCGCGCTGCTGCACTTAACTTTAAACGCGAGCTCCTTTTCCGCCAGATCCGCCGCTGCGGATCAACGCTGCCGCGCCGTCCCCATGGTGAACTCTCCTCCCCTGCTTATTAGGATTACAAAAATAAAATAAATAAATGTCTCTCTCTCTATATATAGCCTATCTATTTGTTTTATGTCCACGCCATCTTCCGGACCGTGCGCTCCTTAAGTCCCGGGTCGGTGTCTGATAAGTAGTGCAGCTGTTGTTATTGTTGCCTCTGTAGCGCGCGAGAGCGACGTCTCCGTCCCTGACGCCGCGGGAGCGCGTGAGCGGGACCACAGTGCCGCTGGCAGGCCGAGCAGGATATCATCATCATCATCATCATCATCATCTCCTGCTGCTGTGGTCATCATCACTCTCTCACTCACACACACACACACACACACACACACACACACACACACACACACACACACACACACACACACACACACACACACACACACACACACACACACACACACACACACACACACACACACACACACACAGCTGTCCAGTTTCTTTAAACTCAAAACATGGGAGGTGTATTAAAGAGTTATAGGCATTGCAAATACTGTGTGTGTGTGTGTGTGTGTGTGTGTGATCTTTTTTGGAGACGTTTCTATCGCAAAGCAATCTGCTGAATACCAAGTGCATATCTCACAAAGATCCTGCCACATGTTATGTACAGTTTTATTTGTAATTGACATGTTATGTTGCCCTCATATACACCCATAGCCCACTCTGCAACATAATTAGTATGACTGCATGGATTGTAGTTTTAAAAGCCTTTGAGGCGTTTAAAGTAATTAGCTAAATTGACGCCAGATACAATCAATCAAGCAATATATTAATATACTCAAGTGGGCTATTTTAAGACGCCGGTTCCTGTCCAACCAAGACTGCGAGGCAAATATTTTGGTTTATGCTCAGCCAAACCATGTCCAAAAGTCTTAACTAATAAAAACAAAAAGTCGATGAAGTCATTTGTTTAACTACAGCTATAAATAGCAAAAAATACATTTTTTTGCTCTGCGGTCCAGGCCAAAGAGATTGTCGTAATCTCTTAATTTGGTGGTGCTTGGGCAGTGGGCTCCGGCGCCCTGCCTGTGTCCGCCTTATCCTGGCTATCGGGACCCGAGGCGAGCTCACTGCCAGCGGTCAGCGCGGCCAGTCGTCTGGAGAGTCTCTGGAGAACCAAATCAGCGGTGCTGGAGAGAGCATGCTGGGGAACAATGAGGGGGACAAAATGCAAGGGATTGAAGTTAAAATTGGGGACTTTTGTGGGATTCAAATGCGGTCTGAACAGATGCAAAATATTGATGTTACATATGATGGAATTTAGGGATATCCTATTGAATTGGGTTTGATTAGTATGCGTTGAGTAAATTTACAGGACAGTGATTTTTTTTTTTCATATACATTATGAAAGTAATGAGCAGGTAGGGGTTAGGCATCTTGCTGAAGGGTGCCTACAGGTAGGCTGTGGATTTGGGGATTCAAACCCAGAACCTTTCAGCTCAACCTCAACCTTAAACCTTTCATCGTCCAAGTATCAAATTTATTTTACAACGGGAAACTTGATCCAAGAGTTTCAACAGAACCCAGAATTAGAATTGAACAAGACGTGTTGTTTGGATTCAGCAGTCATTACAAACCTGCATAATGTGAAGTCCCTTCAGCGTGAGAATAGCAAGCTCTTTCAACCCGTCCCCGGTCAGGTCTGAGTACGTAATGGATAGCACAGGGCTTTTGAAGCTCCGCCTCCACACCAGTTGAAACAGCCTATCAGATTCGCTGTGTAGCTGCTCCTGGAATTTATAACAGAGAAGTTCCTGTTTGGAAGAAGGGAAAAATACAATTAAATTAAATTAAAAAGGTAATAGTATGGTATCCAGTTATATTACCTATATTATCTCATGGTTCAAAACAGAAAGGTACATTTGTTGAAAGGTAAAAAAGAATTGTCTTGGTGATTGCCCTCAAGAGGCTCCTCCCACCACGGACCTGCCCATAGGTTCCAATCAGCACTTCCTTCTGTCCGTCAAAATCCAGGTCTACGACCAGGGCACAAAGCACTGCATCCCATTGGTCGCTTTCCAGGAGGAACACTGGATTGGACATACCGTGCTCCTGGATATCTCTGATAATAACACACCACAAACAAAATATGTCTCAGTGAGTTAGGTCGTAGTTAACAAGTCTGTATTTGAGCAGTGGACACCGTGATACTATGGGGACCACTCCAGGTCTAACAGAGATTCAAACACTAAATAATTAACAATGCAGTGGATTACACTGCTGCTTTCTCTTGGCAATTCATTATAACTCTTATAAAAACACCGGTTAGACGCCGGTTAAGTGCTTTTTATTATTTTAATATTTGTATCTTATTTCTCGCTGGCCTGGTTTTTAACCTTTTTCATCAATTGTATGTTTTTAGCTTTATGTATATAAAGGTCATACCTCCACAGTGAATACCATACAAGCTAGACTGATGCTCACCTGTAGACAATAGCCGTCTCTATCGTGCTGGTTACCAGAAGATTGTAACTACCCATTTCCGCGGCTGTAAAAGAAGCACCATTTATCATTCCCAGACGATGTTTTTCATTCAAATCTATACGGTTTAGGACATATGGTTTAATGAACACACAAAGGAAGCACGTCTTAAGGCAATGATCAACTGAGTGTTTAGGTCAAGAGAAAGAAGTGTAGAATTTACAAAAATGTTTTAGATGCCATTCATATTTAGTTATTTATCAAATGCTTTTATCCAAAGCGGCTTACAGTGACTTCAGATACAGGAGCATTAAGAAGCAGGCAGGGTTCAGGCCTTTCTGTAGGCTCAAGAATGCCTACAGGAAGGCTGCAGACCTTTTGTATAGAGCCCAGTACCTTCCGGCTTGGAGTCGAACACTCTAGCCATTACACGATTCTACGTCTTCTACCTTTCTCCTCTGCTGTGGCGCTGGGGGAGTCACTGTTCAGAGAGAACAGGAGCACTGTGGATATAGGGCTGTCCTGTAGCACCCGCCAACTCTGCAACACCTCTGACAGAAATTCACAGAAACATCATGGAAAACTGAACACCAACATTTGCAGTATGTGAAGCACATTCATTTTGAAGGAATGAGGCCATTACACACAATATCCTAATATTTTGTGGCAACTGATAATCATATAATTTGGCCTTGTTATATGGTCTATCCTCTATAGGAATCCTTTTTGAATTTAAATAAAATAACATCATTTCAGAAATGTTTTTGTATCTTTTAATATAACTGTGTACTGTGCAGATTACTCACCTGGCTTGCTCTGGTCCACCAGGGCCAGTCCAACGCAGCCATTCTGACAGCCGTAGGCGGAGAATCTCCGGCCCCCGGGCACACTCAGCATGTCCAGCCACAAGACACTAATGGTGGGGTACAACCAGACGGAGAGTGAGCGCTGAGTGATTATTGTTGTGGTTGTTTTGTACAGTGCCTCTGAGTCACTTTGTGTTGTGGACACAATGCTGGCTAACGCAGTCTCCTCCTGTGGGAGTTTCGAATTGAAATGACTTATTATAATATAATATGTCAATAACAAAATGCAATTGCATTTATTATACATCAATCAGCAATCATGACCTTGCTCAATATACTTAAATCCATTCACAGCCTTACTGCGCTTAGTATTTTCACACGTATCTCTGTTGTATACGAGCAATCAGTTAACTTAGCAATTGGGTGTGCTTGAAACTCGTTCTTGTGAAATCCTTACTCTACTGATTGATTTACTGTTGCACTTTCTTCTAACAAATGTACTTATTGTAAGTCTCTTTGGACAAAAGCGTCTGCTAAACGCCCTAAATGTAAATGTAACACACACCTGTGACCACATAACAATTATTTTTTAGAATTAATGCGCCGCCAATCTTTAAACCGTTTTGCTGTCTTGAGGAACTATATTGCTTGGCAGAAGAATGATGATTTGTTTTCAATAAATTATCGCATTTTATGTTGCTGTGTGTTTATTTTGTGAAATCTTACTAGGTAGTCCATAGCAACCGTTTTATATGCCTAACAATGCCCTCTAGCTGTTCTAAAAATCACTGTAACAACGGCCTCTTGTGGCTTATTGCTTTAGTCCACCACTAACCATATTTCCAGAGACATTAACGGGAAGACTAACTTGCTAGGCAGGTCTTGTAGCTCTGGAAAGAGTCTCTCCACTGGCTGCTCTTCAAACTGGTGGAGGGACGCATTCTGTTGGACAGATGTGTTGTGTCAGGTCAGCATAGTGCTGCTTGAAAAATATCAACACGCACATGCACAGGCGATCTGTTTCTGACCTCTTTGTAAAGGTGAATCCTCTGGTTGTTGCCGCTAAGCAGAAACACGGTCTCACGTCCTCCTCCTTCACAATGGACCCTAAAATAATGAATTATGAACATTAAACATTTGATACAAATCACCTGATAAAAACACATTATGCTTGCCATTCTGTTTCTATTTTCACACTGTCGACGGCAAAGACCTGGGAGCTAAACGTATTAGGTCATGAGTTTTTCAAATATTATGCATCTGTGATTATTATGCATTTTGAAAGCAGTAAGTTGACCAATCCTGCATTTATCCACTCACTCTGTGTGGTAGAGCTGAAAGGGAGTAAACTGCAACTCCAGATTCAGGCAGCTCTCTATTCAGGCCATGGAGAAGAACGTCAAGGTAGATTAGATAAATGTTGCATTTAGTGGATGAGATCAGAAAGTGGACATTATAAAACCCTAAATGAGAGCTTGACTTACGTGCGATGGACTCCAGGTTGAACTCAGAGCCAGGTTCATAGTCACAGTAGATGTTCAGGAAGGGGGTGGCCTTGTCCCCCGAGTCCTGACACACATTGGGATGGACAACAACAGGCTAGAAACCCAACAACACAATGCCAACAAGCCATCAATCACAACGGTACACAAAATCATCAAAACTACCTTTATAAAGGTGATCCCTACAACCAGCCCTCTGTTGGGTGCAGACTTGTTGAAGGCGTCGATGGACACGATCTCAGCATCCACTGCAACGAGGGAAGAGGAGGACAATAAAAGCTCACGTCTTCTGGCAAAACCAACCTTTCAAAAAAGCCATCAAGATGATCAGCTTGTTTGTCCTCACCTGGTATGTACGTGAACTGTACCTCTTTGGCGACGGGTCGTATTTTGTGCTGGAGGTCCTGGTACCTGAAGCACACCACTTTGCCCTTGAGGGTGGCGGCCAGCAGCTCCTGCCGGCCGGCCGCACAGAGGCCGTAGATGTTGCTCTGCGAGGGGAACCGCGAGAAGCTGTCCTCCACGAAGGGAAACTCGTCTCTCTCGTCGCGCTGCATCCTCCGTCCGGTTGAAACATTATTGTGTCACGGCAAGCATGGCAAGGTGGTGGTGGTGGGGTTTTTTGTTGTTTTTTTGTTAGTTTTTATCCGCTTTAAAGTGTAAATATAAACACATTAAAACGTGCGTGTCTTGGTTTCCACGCAGCAAAACATCCGGTTTGGGCGGAGTCTTTGTCACGTCTCGACCAATCAGGAAACGCGGGCCATTTCTACTTCCTCTTTTTTGTAATGGTGTATTTATAACCGTGGCTGCCATGCTGCCCCCCGTCGGTACAATTTGGTATCGCAGACAATTACTC
>JAOPHQ010001462.1:37500-153878 GCA_030340625.1 Merluccius polli
TGTGTGTGTGTGCGTGCGTGTGCGTGTATGTGTGTGTGTGCATGAGTATGTGCGTGTGTGTGTGTGTGCGCGCGAGTGTGTGTGTGTGTGTGTGTGCGCGCGCGTGTGTGTGTGAGTGTGTGTGTGTGTGTGTGTGTGTGTGTGTGTGTGTGTGTGTGAGTGTGTGTGTGTGTGTGTGTGTGTGTGTGTGTGTGTGTGTGTGTGTGTGTGTGTGTGTGTGTGCGTGTGCAAGGGGAGTGGTTTGTGGAGCTACTTGGTGTCTCTAATTAGCAGAGTCTGGCGGTGCAGGAACACAGTGGGCACATCTCACCGTGGCGCGGAGGGGAAACGCGGGGCCTCGCCTTAATTGGTCCAAACTTAAAACGAGGGACATCTGAGTACAAGTTTTTAAAACTAACGGGTCCAACATATACATAAACGTTTGAGGGGGGTTAGATACGCACGCCTTCCTCCACGCCAGGCGCGCTCCGCTGGACGCGCTCTTTACGCACAGCAGCAGCAGCAGCAGCAGCAGGTGGAGAGCTCCGTTACAGAGAGAGGAGCGCTGCGTAACGATGATGTCCTACATAAAGCAACCCCACTACACCATGAACGGGTTAAACATGGCCGGACCAGGGATGGATCTGCTGCACACAACAGTTGCGTATCCATGTGAGTACAACTTTTTTTACTTGAAATAATAATTTGTTCCGTTTAGGTTTGGCGCAAGGTTGTCTAATAACGTTGTAACGACGATACCAAGCAGTGTGTCTGAAAGTGGATTTGACTTTCATGTGTCATTTATTGAGGGACTAAATACTCCTACTGATTGTAAAAATGTAAGTAATGTATAAAAATGCAAAATAGGTCTGAAAACCTGTTTCCCAAATTGAAAAGACTGCATTTCAATACAACGACCAACCCGTTAACATTATACACAAGTTAATATTTTATAGGTAATCACTTCATACGATGGTTAAAATTAAATGAAAGTAGGATATAAGGACTTGTTTCTAAAAGGTCGTATTGAAGAGCTCGCAGCATCTGCATCTATATCTAAATTATTATTATTATTATCCCACTGCGGTTGGTGGTGTTGTTCAAATGATCAGATAACGTCATCATGATGGTGTTTAATATGTAAGATACTTAACAGATAAACCAACAACACACTCATTTTTTGTTTGAATGGAAATGTATAAAAAAACGTATTTTGTTGTGTTTTTATTTTATTTTATTTGTTTTGCGGTATTAAGTGTCACAGCCTTAGATAATAGGCAGACACCATCTAAAACATTTAATAATAATAATTTTAAAAAAAGTTTCCCCATAATAGACTCTTAATTGTATTTGTTGTGTATGTCCAGCCACTCCTAGGAAACAGCGCCGGGAGCGGACCACCTTCACCCGCACGCAGCTGGACATCCTGGAGGCGCTGTTCTCCAAGACCCGCTACCCGGACATCTTCATGAGGGAGGAGGTGGCCCTCAAGATCAACCTGCCCGAGTCACGGGTCCAGGTAGGCCCGGTACCGCAGCCGCGGGCCCATTCAAAAAGCCCTGTACTATCTTAGTGCTTCGTTTACTAGTGAGTCTTCATTAGCAGGGCTTTTCTCTCCTCACGGAGGTTTCTGTCTTTCCTTTTTATTTTATTTTTCGTTTTTGGCAGAATTACCATATTATTTGCTTTTTGTAGTTCCTGGGGTGGCTGTAGGCCATGCACACATTGCACTGTGTGAGCTAACAAGCAACTAGACCTCATCATGGCCTCATGAATCAAATACATTTCCATGTTTAATTAACACCGTGTCTTTAAAGCCAAAAAAGAAACGACAGAAGAGTCGGCCCAGTCGGCATTTCCACCGCTGCGCACTTTAGTATCATCCAGCTAAATACGCCGCGACTTTGACCTGACCTGTTGTTGTTGTTGTTGTTGCGTTGCGGGCAGGTTTGGTTTAAGAACCGCCGGGCCAAGTGCCGGCAGCAGCAGCAGCAGAGCAGCGGCCAGTCCAAACCGCGGCCCCCCAAGAAGAAGGCCTCGCCGGCCCAGGAGGCCAACGCCGCCGAGGCCATGGCCAACCCCGTGGGCCCCTACAGCCCCTCCCCGGTGCCGTCCGGCCCCACCCTGGCCTCCGTCTCCGGCGTCTCCGGCGGGAACGCCGCCGTGTCCATCTGGAGCCCGGCCATCTCCCCGCTGCCCGACCCCCTGGCCTCCGCCACGCCCTGCATGCAGCGGCCCTCGCCGTACCCCATGAGCTACGGCCAGCCGTCCGCCTACGCCCAGGGCTACGGCGGCACCACCTCCTACTTCACGGGCCTGGACTGCAGCGCCTACCTGTCGCCCATGCACTCGCAGCTGTCGGGCAACGGCGGCGGCGCCCTGAGCCCCATCACCGTGCCGTCCATGGGGGGCTCGCTGAGCCAGTCGCCGGCCTCGCTGTCCTCCCAGGGCTACGGCACGGCCTCGTCCCTGGGCTTCACCTCCGTCGACTGCCTGGACTACAAGGACCAGCAGGCCTGGAAGCTGGGCTTCACCACCATGGACTGCCTGGACCACAAAGACCAAAACTCCTGGAAGTTTCAGGTGCTTTGAGGAGGAGCCAGGATGGGGAAGATGGGGCGACGGGGGGGCCACTAGGGGGGGGGGGGGGGGGGGGGGGGGTCACTGGAAGGCTTCCTTGGGACAGCAGTGAGAGATAGGATGAAAACCATTTTACCCAAGGACTTTGTGATCTTTTGTCGTTATTTATTTCATTGTTTTTTTTTCTTTGTAAGCTTTGTTTTGTTTTGTTTTTCTAAAGGAAAATCCCTTGTCGGGTTCATGTGGGTGCGGAGTGGACTGGAGAGGAGGGGACCCGGGTCTAAATGTGGTGCCGCACGGCTTGTAGGCCTATATGGCGTTTGGCTTTCCCTTCCGTCCGTCCGTCCGTCCGTCCGTCCGTCCGTCCGTCCGTCCGTCCGTCCGCCCCCCCACCCCCCCCCACCACAGGCGCCAACGTATGAACAAATAAAAGCCTTTTCTTTGACTGAAAAGCAAGAATAGATAAACAATGTGTACAGAGAGAGGACTCCTCAGTGGCTCGCGGAAAGACACTGAATATTTGACATAAAAAGAAAATACCTTTGTTTGTTTTTTTGTCTTTGGTCGAATCGCTTAAGAGTTGTTATTTTAATGAGGCATTGTCATAGAGTCAGAAGACACAGAGAGAGAGAAACAATCTCCTTTTAGGCTGCCGCTCTCTCTGAAAGTACCGCCGGGTTTTTTTGAGTTTATCGATTATTGTTGTGTTGACGCTACTAGATTTTCATGTTTTATTCGGTCACATTTTTAGACTATGATTTTTAGAAACCTGTGTGTTTTAAAAGTATTAAAGTGTTAGCCGGTCTGTTTGGTCCAAATAGTTGGAAACAACAAAAAAAAAAAAAACATCTGTTCAATTGTGTGACATATTAAACCTTAAATCTTGTATACGCACTTCTGTGTATCTACTTCTTACCGGCAAATGGGAAGTGTTGAACAAAAGTTGAACTCAAAAGGTTTGAACTCCTGGTGCGGTAGTATGTAATAAGTATGTTACATAAAAAGATACTCGGACGACCGGACATTGCCGTCTGGCATTGTTCCTACTTAACCGACGTACCGAGGCTCACGCCGAGACAGCCTGTAAGGGACACACTACTATACCTCCGACCGTTTTAATAATGTTTCTGCTTCCTCTTGACGACATATTGCATGTTTTTTTTGCTTGCTCAGTGGTTCCTCAACAAGCAGTGACACGCTGCTGATGCAACGCACCTTCGCCGTCTCGGCCCGGTTGGGCCGTGTTTTGTCGTATGGCACCGGTCCATCTTGGTTATTTTGGTTTAGCTCATTCGGGGAGTGACCCAATCCTCTTAGCCTCCCTTTAGCAATGCTCTAAGTGAATTAGTTGGAATTACTCCCCTGTCTCTCTCTTTCTTTCTTTCTCTCTCTCTCTCTGTCTCTCTCTCTCTCTCTGTCTCTCTCTCTGTCTCTCTCTCTCTCTCTCTCTCTCTCTCTGTCTACCTCTCTCTTTCTGTCTCTCTCTCTGTCTACCTCTCTCTTTCTGTCTCTCTCTCACCTTTTTCTCACACCTTCTCTTTCATTGTTTCTCAACACTCTCCCAACGTATCTCTCTCTGTCTCTGTCTCTGTCTCTGTCTCTCTCTCTCTCTCTCTCTCTCTCTATCTATCTATATATATATATATATATATATATATATATATATACCGTTGAAATGCAGTAGTGTCTCTCCTTCTCTCCATCCCTATATATCACCTCTCTCTCTTTGTCTCTTTCTCATCTAAAAAAATATTCAGATAATCAGTCAGAAAGAAATAATATTATATTCATATTATAGTTCATACAGTTGAAAGGCAGTTGTCTTGTTCCACCCTCTGGAACCCCCACCCCCTGCTCCACCGCCACCACACCAACGGCCACCACCACCACTACCCCCACCGCCACCAACACCACCACCACCACCACCACCACCACTACACCAACCGCCACCACCACCACCACCACCACCACTACCACTACCCCCACCGCCACCACCACCACCTCCACCACCACCAACATCACCACCACCAACATCACCACCACCACCACTACCCCAACCGCCACCATCACCACCTCCACCTCCACCACCACCACTACCCCAACCGCCACCAACACCACCACCACCACCACCACACCACCACCACCACTACCCCCACCGCCACCACCACCACTACCCCAACCACCACCACCACCACCACCGCCACCACCACCGCTACCCCCACCGCCACCACCACCGCCACCACCACCACCTCCACCACCACCAACACCACCACCACCACCACCACTACCCCAACCGCCACCATCACCACCTCCACCTCCACCACCACCACTACCCCAACCGCCACCAACACCACCACCACCACTACCCCAACCTCCACCAACACCTCCACCACCACTACCCCCACCGCCACCACCGCCACCTCCACCACCAACACTACCCCCACCACCACCTCCAGCCTATACACCACCACCAGCACCACCACCACTACCACCGCCACCCCCCACAGACACGACCACCACCACCTCCACCACCAGCACAAGCACCACCTCCATCACCACCACCACCTCCAGCCTATCCACCACCACCACCTCCACCACCAGCACAAGCACCACCTCCATAACCACCACCACCACCTCCAGCCTATCCACCACCACCACCTCCACCACCAGCACAAGCACCACCTCCATAACCACCACCACCACCTCCAGCCTATCCACCACCACCACCTCCACCACCAGCACAAGCACCACCTCCATAACCACCACCACCACCTCCAGCCTATCCACCACCACCATCACCAGCACCACCACCTCCACCACCTCACCCCAGCTCCTCCAGCAACCTGCTAATCCCTGGCTGACCTGGATACAGCTGCCACCACTTGGCTGAGAACGGGGATATGTTCACATTGTTTTTGTTCTTCTTTCAGCATACATACACAGCATATCACAGACATGTGACCGGGATTTGACCACCACTCAAAAAGAAAAAAAGTGACAGTTGTTATATTTTAACAAATTTACGTTGTTTCAATTAATTTGAAGCCAAATTTAGAGAATGATATTTTTCTTTTTACAATCAAATAAAGAGTTAGGGCCGAATACAAGTAACATTTCATTTAGATTTGGAAAACAATGGCCATAATAACATGAATAACAAATAAAATAACATAAATGACATGAACAGATTTCCATTACTAAGAGAAGTAAAAGCGTAGCATGGGAGACATTTCTGTGCACTCTGCGCCGACCTAATCCCACTCTGCACAAGGTTTAATCCATTCGCCCTCCCTCTCTGTGGTGTGATTGGTTAATCCTCAAGTGTCTGCGCCCTGATTGGTTGATCCCAGTGCACTTGTAATCCCCCCCCCCTCCCCCTCAGCGTTGCGAGTTCCAGACGGTCATTTGTGTTGTAATCCCATGGAGGGGCAGATGTGTTGGGGGATGAACCGCAACGAGCAGACCTTGAGAAAGGTGAACTCATTGAAACACAGGACGTCTGTGTTGGACATTTTGGAAGATATAGGAGGAGCCTACAACCAGGCCAGGATGAAGATATAGGAGATATAGGAGGAGCCTATAACCAGGCCAGGATGAAGATATAGGAGATATAGGAGGAGCCTATAACCAGGCCAGGGTGAAGATATAGGAGATATAGCAGGAGCCTACAACCCGGCCCGTCACCAGGATGAAGTCCCTGAGGTGGCTGTTCAAATTTGCGAGGGGGCATAAAATAAAATGAATTGATTTAACCATGCAATAGCCTCAGAAAGGCTAAATAACAGCAAGATAAGGCTGCTGTTTCAAAATCAAAGAATACATTTATTAATCAGAGCACTCACATAAGAACATAGCACTAGCAGAGCACTAAATATTTGTATTTATATTTTCTATAGATACATAAAGCCTAAACAGAAGGGGCAAAAAAGACAACAGAGGGGGCTAAGCCCCCTCAAGACCCCTTGTGGCGCCGGCCCTGCCTACCCCCTTTACTTTGAGTTTAGTTTAGATAGCCACCCTCTCCATTTGAGTTTAAGTGACAATGTCTTGGGGCTCCAGAAAATGCACAAAACCAATGCCAACAAAGGAAAATACAATATGGTATTGGTAACCCATTTCAACACAACAAACAGATATAGACCTTGGGTGGAAAACAGACATTTGAAAACTTACACACTACCAAGTAAAATGTTGCTTCTTCAAACCAAACAGAATACACACACACTGATGAAACAGGTTTTTAGGTATAGACATGTAGATTAGGTTAGTTTAGATGTTGGGAGTTTGACTCCCAGGCAGAAAGGTCCTGGGTTTGAACCCCAATGGCTGCAGTCTACCCAGGCCTAACCCCCAACCTGCTCCTTGTATTGGGGACTCCGTCCTGTCTAGAGCACCGTCTTTCAGATCAGACGTTAAACCGAGGTCCTGACTCCCTGTGGTCACTAAAGATTCCTGTGGCACTCATCGCAAGAGTAGGGGTGCTATCCCCGGTGTCCCGGCCAAATTCCCAACCTGGCTCTTGTACCATCATGGCCACCTAATCATCCCCTGGTCTCTAATTGGATAGTTTCATTCCTCACCTCTCCGCTGAGCCAGTGTGTGGTGAGCGTTGTGGCGCATACTGGCTGCTGTGCATCACCCAGGTGGGTGCTACACACTGGTAGCGGATGAGGTGTCATATCACCCCACACAAACACTATGTCAGCGCTTTGAGTATCTTGTAAAGCGCTATATAAATGCAATTAATTATTCATGATTATATGACATGTGATATCTAAAATTCCCTTATACTGGGAATACAGGAAGAAAGCATTTCCTCTGTTTACCAAGATAGAATGATGAGGCAGCTTGCCAGGCACTGGCCTGGGGGCCCAGGGGCCTCAGCCGGGCCCCCAAGAAGAGCCCCATGAACCAGACCAAAGTCCCACCTCCAGAGAAATGCAGCCACCAAAGGCAGCTTCAGCTCTGAGAAGAGTGAAGTCTGAAGGCCTCAAGAGAAGAGACAGAAGGCAATCTAGACCTCGCAGCTGAATATAAGAAAATACTATTAGACCTCACCGGTTATCCCACTTAGACGAGTTGAAAACGAATACACTTTCAAAGGGAATTACATAGTAAAATTGATCAGGTTATAACTACTGGTAATGTGCCCTCTTTGTTAGGCTGTACTTTCATTTGGGATTCAAAATTCACTTGCTTTCAAATGTTGCCATTAGCAGTGGGTTTCTACAAAGTCTAGTGAGACTGCATGGGGCCCAAATGTTTTCTAAAAAGGAAATGGAGATCAAAACCTACTCCAAAAACTAACAATAAGTCTAAATAATATAACATTGCCCTTACCAACAAGATACACTAATCTTAGCATATGGTATGTTTTTTTTTATATCGAGGGTTAGACAGTTGAAAATGAATGGTTTCTTTTGACGCATGGCACCGCTGCATATTCTGTTCAACGGCGCCCCCGTGCGGACGGTTTGAGTTACTGTCGGCGCCATAGGATGAGGTTCCCGGAAATAGTTGCAGAATATAAAAAGCAAAACCAAAAGGAAAAACCGTCACACTGCAGAAAACACATTACAAATAAGACACGCAACACGCATCTTTATTTAACATTTATTTATTACCACCATAATATGAGAAATTTGGAAAATACAAAGATCAGCTTATTTATACTTCTGAAAATCTTGAGTAATAAGAAAACCAATTTTAAAAAAAGAAAGAAAACAATTGAGGTTATATTGTTTTATCCCAAATTTAAGAAATGGAAAGAATCTACACTCACACCTACATGAGAGACACACACACACACCAAACCTATACATGCAGAGAATGAATCTCGCTACAATTTCAATGCATACTGTCATTACATGTCTAACGCCTACCTACCAAGATAACGACAAGAGAGAAGAGAGTATCACAACGTGTACCAACGGATGAACAGTGGAAACGTGATTGGGAGCTGGTAAATTGTCGCCGCGCTGTGGCCGACCTTAGAAGTTATCCTGGGAAAGAAACAAGCCCTTCCTTAGTTACTACAAAACACTGTAAAAACAAAAACATAATAATACCACACCCCATATTGTTATAATCATTTCACCTCTTATTCTGTGGATTCCAGAAGTGGTAAAAAGAAGACGTTTACATACGTAAAAAAAAACACACACACACCATAATCCACAACAATACTCAATATTATGATTTAGCAAATAAGACGGGAGCATTGAAAAAAAACTGGTTTGGCAGGTCAGAGCTCAAACACACACACACACACACACCTCCCCCATACCTGCCACGGATAAAGGAGCACATGGGACTCGGTTGGGCTGGTGTTTGAGAGAAGAGAGTTGCGAGTGGGGAAGAGAGCGAGAGGGCGTTGCAGACAGAACCGGGGGCTAGTTCAAGTAGCACCCTGCTGTGGAAGTTGCCGCTCCCCTTAAGCAGACCAGCCCCCCGAGCTGAGCAACACAACCCCCCGACCCTCCTCCCACCGACTCCCCCCTCATGTGCCTCTGCCTCTCCCGCTCGGTGTGGGAATTGGTGGCTCGACCCAGAGGAAAAAGCAGTGTGTGTGTGTGTGAGTGTGTGTGTCTGACCAGCGAAACCCAGCACGTGCACAAATGGGTAGCCTTGCGAATAAAAAAAATTATAATACAAAAATCTTTTGGCGCAGATGAAGAGCAGACTTGTAAAGATATCTCTATGTCTCGGTGATTATGATGTCGCTAATGTCTAACAAGCAAGCAGGGGGGGATGGGCAGAAGGGGACAGGAAGGGGAAGTTTTATAAAAAATAAAAACAAAGCGTATAGAGGTAAAACATTGAAATAAAAAAAGAACAAGGTGTGTGGTGTGGCGGTGCGGGCCTGTCTAGGCGCGCTCCCCGCGGATACGGCGCGCCAGCTGGATGTCTTTGGGCATGATGGTGACACGCTTGGCGTGAATGGCGCACAGGTTGGTGTCCTCAAACAGACCCACCAGGTACGCCTCGCTGGCCTCCTGCGGGCGAGAATGTCATCACACGGTTACGCATGTCGCTGCTGGAAGTCAGTACTTTCGTTTGGGCACCTTCACATTTCTTAAGGGTAAACTATCGCTCGCACTGGACAATATGGAAAACAATATATCAAAACGGATGCGAGCGAACCTGCAGGGCACCGATGGCGGCGCTCTGGAAGCGCAGGTCAGTCTTGAAGTCCTGGGCGATCTCTCTCACCAGACGCTGGAAGGGCAGCTTGCGGATCAGCAGCTCAGTGGACTTCTGGTAGCGACGGATCTCACGCAGGGCCACTGTGCCGGGCCTGAAACAAGCACACACACAGAATAAAGACGCCGGTGAGAAGAGATGGGTCTGCAGATGTGTCTTCTGGGACCACTGCAGCAAAATGTATTAGGGCTGCAACTCACGATTATTTTCATAGTCGATTAATCCAACGATAATTTTTTCCACTTAAAAGATTGATCATTTAGTCTGTCAAATAATAATAATACAAGTTAATAATAAAATAATATTTATTAAAAGTTATCAGAGTCCAAAGTACAAAAAAGTAAAACAACTATATATAAAAAAGTTTAATGCATTTAATGCATCTTTATTGACATATAAACCTGAGGATAGTACAGACCTGGATATAACCCTGAGGATAGTACGGACCTGGATATAGAGACCAGACCTGAGGATAGTACAGTGGGCTTCACCTGTAACGATGGGGCTTCTTGACGCCCCCGGTGGACGGGGCGCTCTTGCGGGCCGCCTTGGTGGCCAGCTGCTTGCGGGGAGCCTTTCCTCCAGTGGACTTACGAGCGGTCTGCTTGGTACGGGCCATGTTGCTGACTTATCACCTGAAATCACAACAAACCACACGTAATTATATGTTTGGGATGCATATACTATACATATACTACATATTACTTACTGTATCATACCACTTACCTCTGCACTATTATTTATAATGTCATTTACTTTTGCCATTGTCACTGTTAGTACTCATTCTTGCACATCTGTACACTTGTCGGTTGTTTGTCTGTTTGCTTTATTGAGCATAGGCTGAAGTTACTTTGGTCTGTTGTTGTCTTTTGCCTTTCCTATTTTTATTTCTTTTATCTATTTTATTCTCCTTCTATAGTGTATATTACACCTTTTGCTGCTGTAACAAGAGAATTTCCCCGCTGTGGGATAAATAAAGTATAATCTAATCTATACTTTTAGTTGCATTTCGTTTTTTCGTTTTTTTAAAGGGTGGCGTAACCCACCCACCGCCACCATCTAAAGTGCCTTGGGTTTTTTTTCTGAAAAGCCTACTTCACAAACCAAAAGTGGTTCTTATTACAACTAAGACTTATTTAGTTGGTGCATTTACGCCTTTAATTACAGGAAGAAAAAAAAAAACGATGCAGTTTTGCGCAAAAGCGTCGCAGGCCGATGGTTCACCTTGGGAACCTGCTCCCATGTCTGGGTCAACGCCACTCACACACACGCCTGTCAATCACCGGCGGGGAACGAACCAATCCGGCGAGCGGGACTCCGTTGAGCGGACCAATGAGAGCGCGGTCTGCGGCATGGGGGGGCGGGCTAACCGCTCGAAACCCCGCCCCCCGCGCGCGCACGCGATTATGGCCGCGGACGGAGACGTAGGAGGAAATGGAGCGAGCCTACCAATATACAGGCAAAGAGCGGGACGCAAACTTTCAAATTTTTAAACAAAACGGCACAATGTGGCGACGCGCAGCCGTCGGGACGCCACGGAGGACGAGTGAGCCTACGGGAAAAGCGACGGCGCCGCCCGCCAACGGCGACGTTAGACGCCGATACGCGAAGCCGAAAGTGCGGGGTGGGGAAAAAAAAGTGGAGCTGGTGGAAGTAGAGCAGTCGTTCCCCCCTCGTCGTTACGGCGACGAAATAAACGTTATTTACTATCTAACGTCCCTTTATCTACCGTTCACCGGCGAAATAACAGCATTAATGGCGGCCGAGTGGGAGAAAAATGCGAACAAAATTGGACTTACCGGGGGTGAATGTGGAGGTTTTCGGTGTTTTTTTTGTGAGCGCTCGGGGAAATAAGTGTTATGGTTGTCTGGCGGTTGTCAGTGTTTACTATCCGCCGCACACAATGGAGGGAACATGGCCGCCGTGTCAATCATCCCCCTCCCACAATGCAACGGGGCCCGCTTGTAGTACGCGCCGCGCGTGACGCCGCTTCGTATCACTTGTATTGTTTTTATTATGGGAAAAAAAACACGTGCGAGGTGTTAAATACAATATATTATTATTAACTTATGAGTTAGACGATATGGGGGAGGGTCGTGTTTCTTTTTTTTAATGCATTTTTAAATGCACGTAATTCACATTGAATAGATTGACGCACACGCACGCACACAGGTTAATTAAAACGCCCTAATTAAATTATGAGCAATTGAATTTTGTGCCCCCCCCCCAAAAAAAACAACAACAAAACACTTTAGTAAAACTACAACAATATCGGTCCCATTTTAGTAGTAATTAGGACGTTTATATGGACCCCCCCTGGTGGCCACAAGATACAGAGCCTCCCCACATAGGCTGTTATCACATGAAGCATGACTCATTTTAATCCTGGGATGAATTATGATATCCAGCACGGTGTCGTCAATAGTAAAACATGCACTTATTCCAGCTGCATAAAAACGGGTAACATTTCGGGTCGATGACGCAAACAAATGTGGGCCATTTGGCAAGTCGTCCACTCCACTAAACGCCCAAAGAATGAGACCAGTGCAGTAAAGTGAGGATGTGCGTTTTAATCCCAGCATCTCTGGACCCAAACTCTTCCCCTGTAGCCGTGTGGTCTCCCGGGTCCTGCTTGGGGAGGTCGACGACCCCGCCCGATGTCCGCATACTGGGTTTGCGTGTCGACCCATGACGACACTGTCCGCTGTCAATTCATTGCAGGGTGACATAACTGACCCCAAGATTAGAGTTAAATGAAATCAAAATGCTTCATGCGTCCGTATATTATCTATTAAGGTCCAAGATGTTCATCTGGTGTAAAGGTCAGAATATGACCTTTATGATGAGATACCTACAGGCCTATCTCCAAATTTGTAGATCAAGATCTTGACTTGTTTTAAGACATCTTTGGCCACAGGACAGCTGTCACCACATGTGTAACCAAACATGCACTTTGTTGCCATTCTCACACTTCAATACATTTATTCAGAGTAGGCCTAATATTGCTGTGAGCAGGCCTACAAAACTGTCTGCATCTCCTCAATACGATTTGTTATAGGCCTACTCCGTCTCTCTCACTTTCGTATAATAAAGTCTTGTGAGGACTAGTCTGTTCATAAACCCCTTCATGTATTAATGGTCTTGTAAGGACCTGCCTGCGTCTGCCAGTACAGAGATTTATTCACACTTCAACTCATAGTTAAACACTATGTCCAGTCCAGGCCTGTATATTCTCAAACCACATCTCAGAGAGGGAATAGTCCGACCAACTGTAACATTGTTGGCTGAAAACATGAATTTGATTGGGTAACGCTTGGCATGCTGCTTCCTTTCAACCAGATCAGAGTCAGTGTAGAGTCCACATTGACTAGAGCAGGACCACAGATGGTCTACATGGGGCATATGGGTCTACATTAAACAGAGCGGGAAGGTAGATGGGGGTCTACATGGGGCAGATCAGGAACCCCGCTGGAGACGAGTCACGTGGCTGTCATCAGAGACGGTGAAGCATTTATTGAGTTTGACCCCCAGCCTATCCGCCCCCTCCATCAGCTGCAGGGTCACACCACTAGACGATTGACTGTGACACACGCCTGTAAACAAACAGCACAGAGCAAGACAGGTTCGGCTGGAGACGAGGGTTTGCAGTGGAAACCGCAAGGGCTCAATGTGCCTAAAATGCCCGATATCCACAGCAGTACAGATACCTGGGAATATGCATTGCTTTGTATTCTGGGTGAACTGTCCCCTTACAGTGGTATAAAGCAGCATGCATGGTTTACCTGTTGTGGGGTCATAGGCCTGTCCAATGTTTGTTAGATGTTTGAAAGCCATGGTGCTGTTCAATATATAGGGTTCATAACGCGTTTTCTGCCTCACTGTTCAGAGCATCCCAGAACAAGGTGCACCTCCTCGGTACCTGGACAGACTGCAATTTGTGCCCAACAGTCATACGTATTGGGTCATTCAACCTTTTTAGCAGGAAGAGCTGGGGCATATCCATATTTGATCTTTTAAGAGTGATTTGCAGTTCATGGTGGCAGTGTGTGCTATAGATTGGGGTGTTTTGACAGACCTATGCATGCGTCTTTACAATACATGCTGCTCTTACCTGCAAACAGCCATTTTGGATCTTCGTGCATGGGCAATAACACTGCCGAAAGGTCCCCTATTTTACCACCAGGTGCGAGTGTGATTTGCCATTACAAGCAAAGCATTTTCGAAATCTGCCCTCTAGTGACATCACAAACGGGAGTGTCCACCCAGATGTAAGACGGATGGATGAGCAGTTGGTAGTCCACCGAGTAGGCTGGTAGCTGCTGATGTCACTAGAGGGCAGATTTGGCTTGTAATGGCTAATCACACTCAGGCCTGGTGGTAAATAGGGGACCTTTAATGTCTTGCCTGCCTGTTCATTGCATTGGCTTTACAGCAGTTCAGGAAGCAATTTCCTAAAGAACATGTCACGTTCTTGACCGCAGTTCATTGCCAATATAGAGTAAATGTTTTGTTATTGCAATAAAACACCGTTTATTATGGCACGGTTTATAAATGTAATCTTATAACATAACGTAGATGTATATTATAAAATAGGCTACTCTTTATTTGACACAGAAACTTTTTGGTTCAACAGTAGTGTAGTGTGGAAATATTGTTAATATTGATAGATATAGCAATATGCTGGAAACACGCACACATTTGAGGCATTAGCTGGACGGTAAGTTATTGAAAAGGCATCTCTGAAGTATCGCATGAATAATATATAAACCTCTTATTCCTGTCAAATAAAGTTGTATAACAAGCAGGAACTCAATGTGCTTGTGGAAGGCTGTTAATTATAGTTTTTTTTAATGAGACAGGCTGAGACCTGTCTGCTATACAAGGTATTTACACAAGGAAAGAGAATACTGCTGAACACAAGACTGATGTCACATCAATTGAAAAAAAAGCTCTGGCATAAAATCTGGGCCCTCAAATTCTTATGGTGAACATTATCTTTGTGGGAATTGCACCAATTTTCAGACCAATTCTCAATTCACTGTGTGAAGGAACACATTTGCATAAAACAAATAAACACATCATTGTACACCCAGACACAAGGTCACATGTCAACAGTACAACATGTCAAGGCAACAACACCAGTGAAGTGGAGGATCTCAATGACAAGCACATATTAATACACCCGTTTATGAACAGTTTTTATTATTTCTTCTTCATATCTACTTTTTTAGATAACCCCATTTTCAGATGTTGGTGCTTCACATTCAAGTAAACAGCGCGTCTTAACTTTGCGAGTCTCATCTGAACCAGGGTTATGGGATATTAGGGGTAGTCAAGGTTGGCTGAGGGAAAGAAACCATGAACCATGTAAAAAACAAGAAAAAAAACAGGATCACCAAAAACTGAAATTGGGAGCTAACCAGAAAGTCTGAAATGCATGGGTCCATATAACTATAAAAACAATGATTGAATGATTATTCAATCATTAACTAAATGGCCTAATCTCTAGCGCTCATAGCCAAACTATTAAGGACGTGACAACAAATAAGAGATGTTGAAGTTAAATGTTACACCAGAATCTACTTGTGGATTTTTGCTTGTAATAAAAGGGTTAAAGGAGTGTTAGTGGTAGCAACTAAAGATCTCAGTTATTAAATAAACAGAAGTGGCAAAGCGTTATTCGCCGCCATATTTGAGAAGACTTTGTTTTCAGGTTACTTTATTCAGTTATTCCAGTTCACGTATATTCTTCAAAACGGATTAAAAAAAAGAAAAGAAGGAAATAATGGCATTAACAGCCATTCATTCATTCAGCTTCCTCCTAATCCTGTGCAAGTGAGTACTCTGACCAGTCCGTTTCCCAAACTGCTTGGTCCCTCGTACAATGAAGAACAAACAAGTAAAAGAAACAACATTAAATTAGAATTTCAACAATTCCAATTTTTCCGTTTTGTTTTTTCTCTATAGCAAATGTACGTAAAAATGGCACAGTCACAGAGCAAAGAATACATTAATACCGACTATATTTGCTTGATCGTCTATTTGTCAAACTCCGCCCTCCCCAGTTCCCCCTCCTGGTTTGAAGTATTTTAGGACATAGTGTACCATCTCATCTCGCTGAGTATACTGAAGTAAGAAGGGGGCGGGGCTTGATGACTGACAGGTTTCCTCCTACGATGACTTGTGCTGTAACATCCAGAAAGTACACGGTGGATAGCAAACTACACAGAACTGTCCTGTAATAGACAAAGATTACATGCATTTCTAAAATGCAAACCTTAATCCCAGTTAATGCTCGTACCCAGCGCCTAATCTAAAAAAAGAACGGAAAAAAAAGAACATAAACAACTCTCCTTTTTGCTAGTCTTTCTATTCATATAGGCTGTTTATCCAACATCTCTGCAGTGTCTTGTTTAATGTACCGCATTGTCTTTAGTATCATATATATATATATATATATCTATATATTTAAGACCGACTATTATCCTAATCAATCACCACAACATGACTGCCTGGACAATGCACGCTTTCCAGCACATTCCGTACTTCCTGTAAAAAGTCTCTTTTTTAAGATTTTAATTACAATTCATTAAAAATACGGGCCAACAAAAATAATGGTCATATGACAGTCCACTGTCCTGCAGAGGCTGTTCAATGTCTGCTTCTTCTTCCACGCAGCATAAGTTAATGTAGACGTCTTTCCCTGCCAAAAAAAAACTAAAGAAAACACATCTCTTCTATTCTGTACATATTTCCGTCTCTGGCCGTGCGACGGCCAGGTCCGTCTGGAGGAAGGCACCTTGGCCCAGAGCCGTGGTGTAGGCTCTGCTGCTGTGGACCGCGGTGAATGCGGGAGTGGGGAAGGTGCCGTGGCCGAGCCCGCGCTTCTGGCCGGGCGCCTGTGGCTGAGGTACTTGGTGGTAGTCGTCCAAGTTGTCGTAGTGGGAGGGCGCCGCCTTGCCGCCGCGTTTATGGTAGGAGTAGTCTGGGTCGGCCTCGGGGTTGGCCGGGGCGCGGTGCAGCGGCGGCGGCGGCGGTTCTCGCATGCTGTGTGACCGTTCGGGCTTGGGGCGCGCCGGCTGCTCCCGCCAGGCCTGCTCGTCGGTGCTGTGGTATCCGCCGCCGGACACCTTGACCTTGACCTGGTGGCGGTCGGGATCGGGGCGTTCGTAGCGCGGCGCAAAGTTCCTCTTGTTGGGGTGCTCTTGCTGCCAGTGTTTGGACCGGCCGGCGTCCCCGCAGAGCCCGTCGGCGCCGGCCTCGTACATGCCGTCGTGCTGCGGCACGGAGAGGCTGTGGCTGGAGGCGGCCGACAGGGAGTTGGAGGACTGGCACCTCCAGGAGCCGCCCTGCTTGGCCGGGCCGTCGGGCCGGCCGGGCTCCACGTACGCCGGGACGTCGGCCTCCGGCGCTACGCCCCTGGGCTGGTGTCGGCCCTCCTTGGCCTCGGCCGCCGCCAGCTGCGCCGCTTTGCCGGGGTCCGACTTGCTGCGCAGGTGCAGGGTCTCGTGGCCCGACGGGTCCGGCGCCGGGAACACGCCCACGTTGTCGTACTGCGGACAGCACGGGGCCCTTCATCTTTTGCCGGGCCCTGCTCTCCCTGCGGATGGAGTGCATGCGGAGCCGCTCGCACTCCTCGGGGTCCCAGGACAGGTAGACGGGACCCCCCTTGGGGCCGTGGCCGGGGGGCATGTCCCTGCTGACGAAGCTGTGCTCCTTGCCCGGCGGGGGGACGCCGTGGCGCGAGAGGTAGTGGTAGCCGCTCGCCTTGCTCCCCGAGTGGCGCCCCAGGGTGCCCCCGAGCTCCCGGCTGCCGTAGGAGTGGACGTGTCGGAGGCGGATGGTGCCGTAGGGGTCGACGTCGTAGAACGGCGCCTCCAGCGGGCTGGAGCCCGAGTAGGGGCTGTAGCGGTACTGCACCCGGCCGTTCTCAAAGTAAGGCTGCAGCTGGGTGACGTGGTAGTCGGCCTGCGATGCCTGCTGCTGCGCCACCGCCGCCGCCGCCGCCTGCTGAGCCGCCTGCTGCTGCGCCGCCTGCTGAGCAGCCTGCTGCTGGAAGGCCTTGCAGGGGAAGCCCGCCCGGTGGTAGAAGAACAGCTCGTCGTCGGGGGGGACCTCGGTGCGCTGGACGGGCACGGAGCGGATGGCGGAGGGGACGTGCATGGAGTGCACCCTGCGGATGGTGGGGTAGCCGGGGATCCTGTCGGCGGGGATGTAGCCCTGGCCCGGGACCAGATGCCCGGGGGAGATGTACATGCTGCGGGTGTGGTTGCTCCGGGACTTGATGGAGTGGTGGTGGGACCTGGGGCCCAAAGTGCTGTAGCGGCCGTCCATGTGGGCCCGGTACGCTATCTGGGGCTCCGACTTGGAGATGTAGGAGTGGTGGGGGGCCGGTGGCGGCGGCGGCGGCGCGCCCTCGGGCCGGTAGTGGTGCTGTGCGGCGGCGTGGGGGCCGATGGGAATACTGGCGTGCTGGTGGTGGTAGTAGGCGGGTCCGGGTGGCTCCAGCGAGACCGCCTCCCCCTTGGTGTGGTACAGGTAGGCCGGCTGGTGGCTGGCAGACTTTCGGGGCGACTGCGGGGCGGGGTGGGGGGCGTCATCGGGGTGAGCGCCGGACACGGGCCCCTCGGTGTGGCTGAGCGCGGCGGCCGCCAGCTTGCTCTCCATGGTGCGGACGGGCGGGGCGGGCGGGCCGCACGCCTCCCTGGAAAGGGGCTGCGGTGTCTTGGGGGGCTCGCGGGGCTGCACAGGCTCGATGGCCTCCCACGGCTTCTCCGCCGTCTCCACTGAGGTAGGAGCCACTCTGGCACTCGCCTTGGCCTGCGACTGAGGTTGGGCCAGCTGGGCAGCGTGCGGCCGAGGGGGCTGGGAGTGGGCCTGGCACTGGGGCGGTGGCTGGGTGTCCGGCTGGGCTGGAGGTGTGGGCTGAGCGGAGGGCTCGGGTTGGGCTTGGGGTTGGGGTTGGGTTTGGTGTTGATGCTGGGACAGGGAGACGGCCACCGGCTTGGGCTGGTGGGCCGTCAGCGAGTGGCGCTCGGTGGGCTTCGGAAGGGTCGGGGGCGGTATGCTCTCCCTCGACTTGACCTGGGGAAGAAAAATAAAACAAAACATTGTGAATTAAAATATTTTTTTCTTTAGAGAAAAAAATGATTTCATTTAAAATACTTTAGGGTTCATCTATGACCACAAATTTAGGATTAATCCATGAACAAAGACTTAGGCTTCATCTATGACCACAGACGTACCTCAGGAGCAGGCTGTGGTGTGGCTGCAGTCCCCTTGCTGCTGCCCATGTTGCTGTGAGCCGAGACGGTAGCGGACGTGCTCGTGCTAACCGGTGCCTGACTGGCGTCAGCCGGCTGCTTCTGCTGCCTCTCTGGACTCCTCTGGCCGGGTGAATCCTGGCTGGTGGAGCTGGCGAGGAGGGGTCCCTGGTTCAGAGGAGTGGGGGTCGTTGGCGTGTGTTGGTCGGAGTTCGTTTCCAGCGCAGCCCCCGGCGACGGATCACTGGTGGGCCTGCGGCCGTGTGGCGGCTCCGGGCGCGTGCAGAGGGGTTCACGCGGCCACGGGTCTCCCCCGGAGCTGACGGCCAGCCACTTTGGTTTCTTGAAGCTCCCGTCTCCGCCGGGCCCCTCCCTGACCGAGCGAGGCTTGGGCTGGGGGGCCACGGGACAGGGCGCCGCCTCCGGCACCGCGGGGTGCTCGGGAGGGTCGTTCCGGACCTGAACGCAGGCCGAACGCTGGGCCGACTCGGCCCGGACCGGGGCTGGCATGCGGGCGGAGGTCTTGGGTGGGGGGGGGGGAGGGGCTGAGTGCTGGGCTGCAGGAGCGAGAGGAGGAGGAGGGGCTGGGGAGGGGTCCTTTGAAGTGTCCAGTGCTATGGCTCCTAGGGGGGAGGGACAAATAAACAAACAGGGGGAACTGTGGTTTTAGAGAGGGAGACAGAGAGAGAGACAGACAGAGAGAGAGAGAGAGAGAGAGAGAGAGAGCGAGCACTATGAGGAGAAAACCGAAGAGAAATTTGAGGTGGGAGAAGAAGCGCATGCAGGCTCTTCAGGAGTAGAAAAGAGAAGGGAGAGTTAGGCACGGTGCTCAGGCATCGCGTGACAAGACGTCTTTCGACTGAGTTCCATGCAAGGAGTTAGAGGCATTAACCTGTGGAGCTAAACCTACAAGAAGACAGGCATGCATTGTTAAATGCCAGAGTGAGCATAATACATGGTAGGTATATAAGGTATATAACAGAAACATGCTTGTGTGGTGTGTGTGTGTGTGTGTGTGTGTGTAAGCGAGGTGTTTATTTCACCTACCTCGGGGCTCTTGAGTGGCGGTGTCCTGCATTGGCTCTGCGCTCTCTTTGACCTTCGACCCTCGGCCGTCGGTGGCGTCATGCTTGGCCGTGGTGAGCTTGCACTGCAGCTCCAGCTGGAAGGCTTGGCTCAGACTGGTCTCCGCCGAGGGGGGGGCTGCGCCGCCCTGCGACAACTCCGTAAGGAAGAGCTCGGAGGCGGACAGCCAGTCCGCGCTGGCCGACTTCCCGCACTTAATGGGCGAGACGGCCTGCGTGGGTTTGTCCGTGTACGAGTACGACGTGGTCAGCTTCTTGCCGCCCACTTTCTCTCCGGCTGCGCGGCCGGGGTCCCCCGGCAGCACCAGGAAGTTGAGGGGGCCCAGGGGAAACGGCGAGAGGGACTCGTCGGCAATGGATGAGGCGCTGCCTGAGCCCAGAGTCCTGAACCCGAGTCCCTCCCCGCCGGTGGCGCCCGGCGTCTCCTCCAGGGGGAAGGAGTAGGGTGTGTCGGGCAGACTGCACTGGAAGGACATGGGGTCAAAGTCCAGCGAGGCCACGCCCATGTCAGGCGGGCTGAGATCCACCTCCTCGCCAGCGTTGGCGCCGGAGGTGGCTGAGCAGCGCGGCGGCGAGATGAGGGCCGGCACGCAGATGGGGCCGTCATCCGCGTCACTGTCCCCGCCGGTGGCCGCCGCGTCCAGGTTGTCGTAGGAGTCGCACTGGCGCCCGCGGCGGTGGTGGTGGTGGTGGCCGTCCAGAAGCTCGTTGGCGAAGGAGGTGGAGAGGGCATCGCTGCTGGAGCGGGGCCGCCGTGGACGGTATGCCTTGGACTCGCCTGGGAGGAGGGATGAACACAACGGTTCAGTCTAGACTCTGGAAAGGATGTGGCTGTCTACACTCTGGAAATGATGGGGCAAGTAGGTTGAACTCAGAATGTAACAGAGAGGCTCCATTCATTACCTTCAACGTTATGCAGCGACGTCAGGGACTCTTCGCTCTTGGCCGATCTTAGTGTTCCCGTGTCTCCTCTTCCACCTGGAGCATAGCGGGGGGGAAAAAGTCACGAGATAAGACAGGAGATACTTATTATATCCATTACGTATATTATAAGTATTCTCTATGGCCACCACTGAAGGTACATTCTCCTCTTTATCTTGGCTTGGTGTCAAGTTTATTCATAGAGCCGTTTATCATAATTAAACTCAAACAGGCAAGTAATAGATAGATAGACTAGTAATGCCAAATGTGCCCAGATGTACAGTCAAGATATAATGACAAATGACAACAGTTCAGTGAAAACGAGATCAAAAGTCAGAATAAAATCTAAATAAAGTCAAAATAATTATGCATTTATAAATGTTCATGGCATTCATGTAATGCAATGATTCAATTCAGGGAAGCATATGGCAGTCGTTTAATGCACAAGTATACATTGTAATATTATCTCACCGGCTAGAGCCATGGCTTTGAGCTCGTTGGGCTCGCTGGGGTTTCGCTGCAGCTTGCGTTTGGACATGGAGGACGACTTCCCCAGGTTGAAGAAGGACCGCCAGCTGCCCACTGGAGACTTCTTAGACTTGATTGGAGGCCTCTTCCTGTGACCCGGGAGAGTGATACTCGGGTTAAATATACATCTGCTCAAACATGATCCATTGGTTTCTATATAGTACTATATAGAGAAGATTGAATAACCGTGCTTTGTGTCAGCGACTGACACTCCGGTGGGTATTTAGATACAAATTTGGTGCCCCAGACTAATTACAGTAAGGGCAGGCAGTCTCACTCTACACACCCATTGGGGGTGGAGGTGAGCAGATAGAGGGGGCCGGGGGTTGGGGGTTAACGACGTACCTCTCGGTGGGAAACTCGATGACCGTGTGGAACTTGCCCTGCAGAGCGGCGGGCCCCTCGCCCACCTCGATGTACTTGCTGTCCTCAGTGACGGGCGAGTTGATCTGGGCCTGCGTGCGTGCCTGGGCCTCCTCCAGGCTCAGCAGCTTCGTGGAGGGAGACGACACCAGCAGAGACTTTGGGCGCGACAGCGAGTTGTGACCTGCAGGGGTGAAAGGTGGAGCAGGGTCAAGTTTCTGTTCTAGGAACCTCTTTTCCCATTAAGGCTTACTATACATTTTCCATTCACCTTTACTGTAATCATCAGTGGCAACGCTAACGATAATCCCCATCTAAAACTGGGGTTGGGAACAAAAACATCCCAACAAAACTCAATAATGAAGAAACTTTGAAAATAAAAAACATTTTAGAAATGTCCATTTCACGATGGCTGGGAGTGCAATAAGCACCGGCTGGCAACACATAATATAATAAATTAGTAATTGGTTGTATGTAATGAAAACCATGCAAAACCAAGCGGTTAGACTATTAAAATCAAGTGGGAGAAGATGTAGCAGGCTATAGTTAAACTATAACAGATGTATTTACTAACATTTATTACTGACCAGTTTTTCTTTAAAGTCTACAAGAATGTACGGACAGCCAATAAGCTTAGGAAACTATGCCAACATAAACCGCCAGAACAAAACCAAAAACCAGACAGCTGTTGTCACAACACAAACACACACACACACACGCACGCACCTGCGCCTTCCCGTATGAGGGAGCTGAGCTTGGCGCTGAAGAGCACGTCGGTGTGGTTGAGGATGAACTCTACCACGACCGACTGGATGCGCACCTCCATGAAGGCCGCCGTGCCGCTGAAGCAGGCCGACTCGATCTGCTTTGACCTGGGAGAGGAGAGAGAGAGAGACAGGGGAAGGGCAAAGGCCAAAGGAAAGCAAATACACTCCATTTAAATATATATATATATATATATAAGAAAAAACAATGTCATATTGCTGTTGCAGCAAATGCAACACAATGATGTGCATGTAGCTACCCTGTATGTTATACTAAAGGTATTAATACTACTACTAATTACTATTTAGTAATTTAGCAGACCATTTTATCCAAAGTGACTTGCAGTGATTTCAGATACACGTCATTATGGCGCAGACAGGGTCCTTGCTCAAAGACGCCTACAGGTTAGCCTGCAGCTGACATTGGGAATCGAACCCCAGTAACTTCTGGTTCAGTAAGAGTAAAACCCTAACCACTACATAATTATTACAGCACTGCATGCTCTTCAGCTTACCTCAGCAGGTTGGGTGCCCACACAATGGCCAGGTTCTTGCTGTGCATGTTGGTGATGTAGCTGAATGTGGCCAGGTGCGACAGGTGTCTCATGAGGAACTCCAGTGTCCTGAACACATCAAAATCATTGTCAACAATTCGCATGGTCGACTCTGAAGTCAAACCTGGTCATGCATAGCCTCAATTGGCCACCGGGTGGGGCTGTGACTCTTTCGTCGGACCTGTAATGCGGTGGAGGCAGCTGCTGGATGACGTCATGGATCTTGATGAGTCGCTCCTCGTCCGTGGCGGCCGATACGGCATCCTTTGGGAATATGAGAGAGAGAGAGAGAGAGACACAGAGACACAGAGAGAGAGAGAGAGAGAGAGAGAGTTTGTTTAACAGAAACAGGAATGGACGAATGAAAACAACACCAGAGTTAAGATACGTGGAAAGGGGAGGACATTAACGAATGCAGATTTCAAACCCCATCCCCCAAGCGTCTCCCTCCACCCTCTGTCCTCATACTCGGTGCCTCCACCGTTGTAAAGCTGCCATAACAACGAGCAAACATCTCTTCTGTCCTCAGGGACGGCCCTGTTGTGTTTAGAGAGTGGTTTCTTATTCCACATCGCCCCAAGAGCAGTTTGCCGCATTTGTAATGACAGGGTGCGCTGTGTGCAATGCTATTATTCCAGGGGCGTCTATGAGCTAAAGCGTTAGCGCGTAAAGAAATTAGATATTGCTATCCCCGCCTTCCCCTTAACAGAGCCTGAATGAATTCTAAAGGAGAATTAGGCCTGTAGAGTTTGAACAAATGCAATTTGTACTGTCTCTGAGGCAAGGTCATTATAGTTTTGCATTTTTCATTATTTTTTATTTTGTTTTGACTTTTTGTTTTCAATTTCAGTTTAGTTTGAATGTGTTTTTAAAGCGGGTTTGCTAGTTCAGATTTGTTTGTGTGAAAATGCTGTTTGTATTAGTTGTATTCTTTTTTGTAATATGGGGTATTTGTCAGGGGCGAGAATCAAAAAGGTCAGAAAAAGTATTGTGCACTAAAAACGCAACAAAACCATACCATTTACAAAAAATGTATTCACTTAGGAAAGATGAATAACCATCCACAAAATACAACTTTAAAAGATGTGTGACTGTCAGTGTGTTTGTCATTAACCAGAACAATGAAACTGGAAACAACAAAGTACATAACATATAGATATGGGAACAAATATGTAAACAGTCTAGACAAGATGCAGCCTTAAGTGAAAAATATGGGTAATTCGGCTTCTGAGGTGAGATGCAGGTACTGTGCTGGGTGAAAATCGAAATAGCCAGTAGACTAAAGACACTCATGAACAGCACGCATTAAACCCATTCATGAGCCACACAATGACGTAGAAAAACTCAAAAATCCAATACTCTAGCGGTTCATTGATTAATTGACAAAAACGAAAACTAGAGACATTTTCTCTATAATTGTAGTTTATTTTAGTTAGTTTTGTAAACACAATACAGTTTCAGTTAGTGATTGTTTTTTTGTAAAGCCTCGCCTGTAAAGCCTTTATTTATATTTCAGTCAGTGGGAAAAAAAACAAATCTTGTTTTTCGTTATTTCGTTAGTTTTCATTAACGATAATAACCTTGCTCTGAGGTCGACTGTTGTTCTTTTGGGGTTACAAACATTACAAGGCCACCTTTATAACCACATTAATAAACAAAATAAAAAAAATCATGAAAATCTACTGACAAGATGAATGTTGTTGACACACATACAGAGGGAGAGTGGACGAGAGAGAGGGAAGGAGGGAATGCTTTTCTAAGTGGGTCACAGGTAGAAGGTAGGGTTTCAAATGAGGGCAGGGTTACAAGGAGTTGTTTGGGGGGGGGGGGACTTGCGGACGGGTGGTTTCGCCTAGATGATGCTTACCGAGAACTTCTCGTAGAGCTGGTAGGTGAGCAGTGGGTTGGGCAGCTCTCGGAAGTAGAGCTTGCACAGCGAGCCCACGCAGTGGATGTCCTGGATGTACACATCTTTGGTCAGATCGGGAATCTGCTCAGAGTCAAACTCGTGCCTTGCGTTGGCAGAGAGGGACAGAATGCAATAAAGAGGGAAAGAAAGAAAGACGGAGAAATAGCAGGTTAGAAAATGCTGCCGATTGACTGTGGGCCCCATGTGACGAGGAAGAAATTGAAATGCTGACAAGAATCAATGCGTGCACCAAAGTGTTTAATGGAAGACTCAGGTCTCGGTGTACTGTACAGTTTACATCACAGAGCCTTTTTGCTTATTTTCGTCTTCACAACAGGAGTGTGAAACAATTGGAGTTTCAGACAATCTACTGATATGATATGTTGATATTTGTAAATAGAGAAGCATGTGCCATGCACATGCTTCTCTATTAGAGAGAGTGCAAGCAGGCTTTCACTGAAATCTCAAGATTGGATATTGCTCCAAAGCCCCCTAAATCCTGAATCACACACACACACACACCTCTAAATCCTGACTCACACACACACCTATATTCAGTGTACTTGAAAATCTTTTGCTTAGCACAATCCCTTTAGATTACCCACATGGTCAACCCCCCCCCCCCCCCCCCCAATATGTGCATTAGAAATGCCAGAAATGGCGGTGGCTTCTCGTTGAAAACATGGACGGGTTACGATAGAAGGATAGCAGCAGTTTGTAGGGTTGTTCAGCAAGGAATGCTTGCTACCTTTGCACTTAAAAAGGAAGCCTCACTATCACATGTCAATGGACAAATGAAATGTCTATTTTTATGATGGCAATAAGCCTTGGAGGACTGTTATCCGTGTTTAGTTTAGATGGGGGTTGTGACAGGGCTGGAAATACTGCTTCTGGTAAGACAATAAAGAAGCCCAGGAATAAAGGTCTAGTGTTCTAGGTTTAACACGAAAAAGGACATTAAAAACCAACGACACATACATCCGTCGCGGCGTGAGACTTTAGTGGCTACTGGCTAGGGTGTCTGGGCTTCCTGAAGGCATCCTAGATCACATGCAGGGAAAACATTTCAATTCAAGCCGCTCTTGAAAAACACAAAGTGTCAGGAATAGAAACAGGCATAGAACATCAACAAACACCCCCAGAACGCACTCCATTATTCACGGGCCCGCTGCGTTTCCTACCTCAGCTTCTGGATGTTGGAAGCAATTCCCGAGAGGCGGTAGATCCCGTCCACCACGCCGTGCTTCTCAATGAACTCTGTGCAGCTCTTGAGCACTTGGGGAACTGAGAGGGGGAAAAAAAGCACCCGAAAGAGAGACAAACTTAGCCGCATATCAACACACACACCAACCATTGTTTAATTCAATGTTTTTTGCGGGAGGTTTGGCGAGAGCCACAAGGTTAATATAATCCTGAAGGTTTCTTTATCGGATGTGTGCGCTTTGTGTCCAGATGAATTGAAATATTGAGCAAATGTTGATGCCAAGGAATACAATCAAAATAAACTAAAAACACTTTCATGTCATAGGCTGCAAAGGGGGAGTGTTACACAAAAAATCCCACTTAAGGTTTGTGTGGCCATTGCTACACCAGTAGTAAAACCACATTTTTAACCTTCATGACATTAAATCAAGTGAACAGGTTGTAAATATTTTGTGGTGGTTTTTACAACTGTTTTACTGGTCAATTGTACATAAATGTTTGCGATGACTTCTGTCCGACCAGATTTATGTTGTTTATGTAGGAGAAGGAAAGTGCTGCAGACATAGCAGTAAATGGCACAGGATCGATAGACGACATGCCATTGACTCACACACACACACACACACACACACACACACACACACACACACACACACACACACACACACACACACACACACACACACACACACACACACACACACAAGCAGGATTAAAACAGACTTGGCTTGTGCTCCATTTGAGTGACTTGTATGTACGTGTTTCGATGAGAATACAACAAAAAGAGCAAGAATAGGAGAATTTAAAATCATCTGGGGACCTTATTCCGAGATAAGGGAGTGTGCTGGCTTGTGGTGAGGGAGATTTGTGTCAGAACGCACCGCCAGCTTCCCAGGCCTCCCACTCATCTCACACATCGTTCAGAGATTGTCAGCGAGACAGAGCGAGAGAGCGAGAGCGAGAGAGAGAGAGGGATAGGCCGGCTAAAGCAGCTGTTTCTGCCAAATTCCACACATAGTCGAGCAGGAGAAGTAAGAGAGGGAAGGAAAGACCAACTGTTTTGCATTCCCAAGCAGAGACAAGATGTCAATAATATGGATAAAACCTTTCAGCAGTATTTTTTGGACTCGCTGCGACTTCATCACCTCATTCATATTGCTTATATATTACATCTTATAGCTTTTCTTGGTGTGAGGTGTTGGTGGTAGTGGTGCGCGGTGAGGTCACCAACTGAACTGAGTCACAAGAAGTGATCACATGTCTTATCTTAGTGTATCTTAGGTGTGTCACAGTGTTACTTGGAGCAAGGGTTGTCTGTCTCATATAGCAGTGACATGACGTGCTGCATGACAGAGAGAAGAATTACCAAGTCACGCACAATGCAATAGTATCAGGATATGATCCCTAAAAATATCACAATAACATAACTCAGGACTTCACAGAGAAATAAATGGCGAAATAACTGACGCACACAAATCTATCTCAACTGCTCCTGCTGGACTGGGAGTAGCTCCAGGCACGCTGCCTTGATACCAGATAGCATTAAGTTATATTAGCATCATAGTATTGTGTAACTCGATTTGACGTCCATAACTGATGGCTGCATAGCATTGTGTCCACCTGGACCTGAGCATTGCATTGCTCTGACTAAGCAGTTTAAAATGTAGCATAGTCTACATAGTGTGACATGGGGGCTTCTCTGATTTCCCTGTCAGACACAGTTAACTTCTCTGTGTCTGGCCACTGAGCGACAAACTTGTTCCATACATGCCCCAATTTAAATTGTATTATTCAATTTTATTATTAATGTATTATTCTATACAGTAAAAAATAGAGTGAGTCACCACTGTCCATTTTTCCATTCTAGGAAAAATGTGTCAGCCATGTTTGTGCACATATTTAAGAATATTCTTCAAACTTTCATTACATACCAGTTGTTCAGTTGATTTATAGTAGTGCCGTTTCTAAATAAAACTCTTTCCCACAAACTATGTGGGGGGAAAAACAATTGTGTAACAACGAAGTCTCACTGGAGACAAAAAGAATCAATGTCTCTCACCATGTCAATACTCTCTCACTGCTAATGCTTAACATCCATCAATTAAACAGTTGTAATCAGTCAAAGCTAAACCCCCCTTACAAGCACTGTGGGAACAAATCTACACACACACACACACACACACACACACACACACACACACGCACACAATTAACACTAATTATGGTGGTCCTGTCCTTAATTGAGAGAACAAAAACGAGACAAAGATAAAGTGAATCAGACAGAGAGAGAGAGACAGAGACAGAGACACCGAGACAGAGAGATAGAGATTGATCAACAGTCGTACCGTCATGACCAGAGTTCAGCAGATGCTCTCCCAGGTCACAGCCGAAGACCCTCTCACGGAGGATGCCCCTCTGCTTCAGCTTCTGCTTGGTGGGTCTCGACTTCATGAAGGTGCGCAGGAAGGTAATCAGCTTGCCGTGCTTCTTAGACACTGTGGGGACGGCCCACACACAAACACACACACACGCACACGATTACACTTTACAGCATTTTTTATTTCTTTACCCAATTTCCCTAAAATCTCAACGAGTGGTTTTACATTATTGTTGCACAGAAGGGAAAATGGAAGAACATTGGTGAGTAGTGTGAAAAGTATGGCCAAGTAGAGAGACGCATTGATTCTTTGTTTTGCTCAGTTACAGTTCAGCAAATTGGACTTTAGTTGGAAAAAGAAGCCTTTCATACTACAAAAGACGACCTTCAAGCTAGATCATGGTATTAACAATAGCCAAGGTCGCTACCGGGGTCTAGCCATACTATTACAGAGTCGATAATACTGTGTACTTGGTATACAGCCTCAGCTTCACACTTAACAATTCAACCCAATGCAATAACACAAAAACTGCCTTAGATGCTGTCCTCACACTCTGTACGCCCCCCAGTCCGGTAAGTACAGCGGTTGCCTCTGTTTTCAAACCAGCTCTTTGTGCAGAAGAACTATCAAGTACTATTCCCGGCACTGAAACTCCACACCAAGGTACAAATGGGCTAGGGGTATTTTTTTTCTTCCTTTCGACCTATTGTGGATATTTTAACCCTCATTGGGATGGAAAGCCCTTTTCCATTATGCGTGTGTAGTTTCCTTGAAGCGTAAGCTCTGCTACTAAATACCACCTCCTAGGCAACTACAAAGCCATTCTTCCCAGCCAATACCAGGCCTCTCTACTCCCCTTCCACAAAATAAAATGTCCAAAAAAAGAAAAAAACAAACAGCTAATCAGATAAGGTGTTGGGAAAAGACCCTAAGCTTCCTAAAGTATGGGACCTGTTGTCTAGCCCCCCTGTTCTCTGCTTTGTGGAGATGCAACAACAAGTAAATAAACAAGTAGAGGGTTTTTGGATCATCAGTTCCAAAAGCCCTCTACTGCAACCATCACCTGCTTGTTAGATTGCAGAGAGCAGCCCCTGAACTCCCTCGCTGTAAAGTCACTCTACTCTGCTACTGCCTAGCTATTGTGGCCATTGAGAAAGGAAATATAACCTTGAATTTAAATTCAGGAGGCAATGTGTAAGTATTTTAGACTTGCTACAGTTTAGACTTGCAGGAAAAGGGAAACAGGCGGAGAATAAAATTTTGGCCACCGAATCCTAGGCTTCACAAAATGTTATACTGACTTTTCCTATCCATTGTCACAAGTAATTCATCATGCTTAATCACAATATTTCTGAAATAGCAGCTGCTACTGACTAATGTCTTATGTCAGGGCAGTTCTGAGTAATGCTGAAGGCTTCAGAAAGGCACTGTGTCTTAAAGGGACACTAAGTAGTTTTTTAAGTAATTTATTACCTCAAATCAACGTCTTCATTCATAAATAAGTCCCCATTGGTGTACAATGATCAATGTCAACAATCTCACTTATCCTCCTGAGCGAAGAATCACTTATCAGAATATACATAGGGCGGGCAAGCTCTATGGAGGCCGCCATGTCTTTCCGGTCTATGGACTCCCGAGAGGGACAAAAAGCTAAAAGGCTAAACGCGTTTTCACTCAGAGCCAGCGTGACTGGAACAGAGGAGGAGCTTAGCGAGACGCGCTTGTCACTTAAAAAACGATATAAACATGAGAACATAATTCACTATCTGGAGGAGTAATTACTCATACATGCTCACACTAATGATTCAATGCAGTTTGAAGTTTGTTTGAAATAACGTACCCAGTGCTCGAAGTGGGCCGCTACGCACCGGTACGCAGCACCGGCACTTCTACATTTTACCCTTTAGCGTACCGGCACTTTTTCTTGCGTACCGGCACTTGTCACAGGCTGCGGTCATAGGTCCGCGGTGGGTTACGATCCCCCGTTGGTCGTAGCGCGGTGGGTTAATATCCCCCCCCCCGTTGGTCGTAGCGCGGTGGGTTAATATCCCCCCCCCCCCCCCCCCCCCCGTCGGTCGTAGCGCGGTGGGTTAATATCCCCCCCCCCCCCCCCCCCCCCACGTTGCTTATATTTTTCCACTTCGAGCACTGAACGTACCTCATCATCAGAAACAAAACGTGATGAAGTGGTGTTTGAAGACATGTTATCATGTCATAGCTTCTTGAATCTTGACTAATACCGCTTGCCGTAGTTCAAAAACGCGAGGCGCTGGAGAGAATAAATTCGTTTGAATGCAAAATACAATTTGACCACTAGATGGGGGAAAAAATTACTTAGTGTCCCTTTAAGTGTGTTGAAAGGCTTCGAAGGAAAAGGGAAGGATCTCATGATCACCTAGCTCTAATTACCACAAGGCTCAGATATCTACTATACAAACTACTGTGTATTAAGGAGCACTTAGCTGTCTCTCAACTAGGGCTGGGCGATATGGCCAAAATCTTCTATCCCAATATATAGTAATTTAATATCTTGATAACGATCTATCTATCTATCTATCTCTCTATGAATGAATGTGAATAGCACATGGAAACTGATTCAATGTGTAACCAAGTTAACATAAAGTGGCAGTTCGCTTCATTAAAAAAAATAATTGCTAGCCTGCCAGTGGATAGCAAAATAAGTCAAGATTCTCCCAATCAATCATTTGGTGTGGATTAACAGTGTGCATATCGCGTTACATTCTGCATGTCCTCTATTACAATGACCTCCTTCAATTTCCGATGGGGGGGGGGGGGGGGGGGGTCGGAGCAACGATCCTGAACACATTTGACCAGAGTTCAGAGGGAATGCCAATAATTATCATCCTGACCTATTTGGTTATTGTTAATATTAAGGGAATGCTGCCCGGTCTAACCCTTCAAAGGAAACACAAACCCGGATCTGAGATTTCTTTCGCTTTGCGGCCTCAGAGGCACCATGAACTCTGACCAAAGAGTGAGTGGAAAAGCCACTAATGTTTCCGATGCCAGAGCCTCCCGGCCAAGCGGGAGAAGTCATCATGGTCGAGCAGGTTTGTTTTTCCCTGGTATTCCAGGGGCACATTCCTGCTCATAATTTAAAATACAGTCCCTGATATTTCCGGTCTTGTGGAGTTTTACAGACCAGATCTGCCAGTGTATCCTTTCACCTGCTCCCACACCATATGGGAATTCAATAAAACAGTGGGTCTTTAATTTGGGTGGTCATTCTCTTCCATTGTCTTTTTCAGTATAAGTGAGTTTTGCATTTCATATCATCCCATCATCACCGAAAGTTTGGAGAAGTAAGTTGATACGTGCGATACGTCTCTAAATGCACGACAAAAAAGTGCTTTTTTTCTGGAGAAATACAACATGGGAAGGCACTGCTTTTTAAGCACCACATTCTACATTGACAATGTTGTCAAAAAACAAAGAAGCAGGTTTGTATATGACCCACAGGCATGCAACTGCAATTATAATTCATAAATCTATCCTCTGGCACGGAGACTGAATAATAGGAACATGAACAAGGCTGGGTATTTTGCAACATGAATGCACACCATGGAGGTAAACAACTCATTGCAGATGTGGATGAAAGCCCCTTCTAGACGGCCAAGCTGTTGGTAGTTGAAGTACCATTACAACAGCACATAATTTGATACAAAACTCTTTCATTTGAGCTTCTCACTACCCAAACATACACTATAACCCCCCTAGAGCACCGTGTGCCAACACTACACATGGGCTCAAAGAAGATCCACAGAACCACGTTTAAACTAATTTGCTGTGAGTGGCGTATCACGAGACCTCGTTGAGCCTCACCATGCATGTGATCAGGCATCTTGCAACAGGCCAGACCGATTCAATTGAACTCTTTTACATGGATTAGGCACTCTCCTCGTCAAAACTAGAGGTTGGGACGCACAACCATAAATGCAAGCACCTGCTGTTTTTCCCTCTGTTCCGCACAAAGAAGTGTCAATCAACGATCCACCGCCTTATTGTGATAAAAGACTGGTTCAAATTCCCTCTGTTGTTTTAGAACCGACAGCCTGACAGATACAGCCGAGGCAGCATTGTTTACACTCTGTTGAGGGATCAAACGGCCTGCGATATTTTGTTGAGCGCGTGTTTGGGTACGGCGGAGACAATAGCTGGCGACGACGGCGTTGTATTGGCATACACGGACATGCCGTTTTTAATCAAGGCACCCAGACCTGCTCTCATGTCTATTTTCACAGTGTAGTCTTGCTCTGCCGCTGAGACCATCAGAGAGGTAACTCCCATCCTTGGGTCTACGTCAACACCGACCCGGGGGACAGAGGCTCCTGCCGCGGGCGGGAGCCCCAGGGAGGCCTGCAGACCCAACGGTCCACTGTGGGAATTCAAGCGGGACGTGTAATGTTGCGGGAACAGAACTGGATGGTGAGGGTGTAGAAAAAAATATGGAAATATATCATAGGAAAAAAGTGAGGAAGATCCCTGGGCTCATTTATTTTAATAACATCAAGTCATACCATAACATGGTAATTAACACCATCACAACATATTGTTTATATATTAAGTGGTGGCCTTCTGTATCACAATACATGTCGTATTGCCTGGTCCTTGCCAATACAGTCCAATGGGCAATACAGTCCAATGGGGTTGTAGACCACTGCTAAAACGCTTTGTGTGCTTGTCTTCCAAGGCAGTTGAAAAAGGCATTGCATCACATGGCGCACTGTGTGATAAATCAAGCTCAGCTGTCATTGGGCGGTGCTTAGACTGGGTCTTGGTGTTAAAATGGCTTCCAAGACTCTGGAAGAGGAGTGATGACCTCTTAGCAGTTACAGCTAGGTAAGAGCAAACAGCCCCTCCCTGGTGTTTGCATGTACAACAAGACAACCACTCCAAGGGCGAAGCGTAAACGACCAGTTTCACAACAATACTTTTCTGAAAGGTTAGTGTAGTAGATCACGATATTGGCAGGCACTCAATCCTATTTAGTTTGCAGAACAGTCATTATGGATAATCTTCCAACAAGACCCTTTCCCCAGGAGAGTTCAGTGGCAGGTTTTTCGCATGACTCAAATGAGTGTTTAAACAGAAAGGAAGCCAAGCATTACAGCGGCATCATTCCATTCATTTAGTCAGGTTTTACTCTCTCAGACAGTGAACAGTGATCAACATTACAAAAAGAAATGCAATGCAATGAAGACACAGTTGGACACCGTCAAGGGCTTCATGAGTCAGAACAACAGAAATAAAGAATAAAAAAAAGAAGGGCTAGCACTATGTTAGCAGTGAGCTCATCTTGACAATGCTGACGTTTAGCTCATAAGAAAGAGTCATGGCCGTGGGCTAAATTCGGGATTCAATCATTTCCTCTGTGCGGAGTATGAAAAGGAACACACTTTGCAATTAAGCAGCTTTGACTAAACTTTGATCTTGATCTACAAAAAAAAAAAACACATCCGGATGTGTGCATCAGTACCACGAGCACTGGGCTACGAGTGCAGATATCTCCGGTTGGATGAGGCCATAAGCTGTATTGACAGTGTTTACATAACTTATCAGGGCAGAGAGGGCCGGGGAGGGGGGGGGGGGGGGGGGGGGGGGGGAGTGGAGAAGCACAGTGTTAACACAATAGGCGCCACATTAACAGACCATAACTATCCACCACTGGCGTCCTGGAGGGGAACCGTTTAGTGTCAAGTGTAAACAACCGAAGCAGTGTGTGTGTCCTATTAGTATGTGACCATCGGAGACAGTGACCTCTGTGCGGACATAGGGCCTCGAGTGTTGTGGCGGTGGTAGGCGCAAAATGGCTTATTGTTCCAACCGCTAAAAAGGCCCACTTAACACAACTCTAGCCTGGAGAAGACAGCACAGAGGCCCAGAGGGACATGCATGGTTGTGTGTGTGTGTGTGTGTGTGTGTGTGGTCTTGCACCCAACAAAGACCATTTATGCGGGACATATGCAATAGTGTCCACTTTTCTGATCAGGGTGAATAAAGACAGCGCTAAATCAACGGAGACTGCCTCATTTCCCCCACCCACACACACACATGAATAACTACAGCTGAGGCGTGCGTGTGCGTGTTGTGTGTGTGTGTGTGTGTGTGCGTGTCGTTGCCCTTCACGTGTCATTCATTGCTCACACACAGACAGGCACATCGATAATGGACTGCTTGCCAATACATTCAGCTCATTATTGAGAGCAGCATAGCACATACATGACGTCTGGGCCATGTTGAGGAAAGCCCACAACAATCAAAGAAAAAACAATAAAAACAATAAAGAAAGAGTTGCGTACAGATGTTGAAGCTGATTCAGTTACGGTTACGTTGACGATAGTGTCACGTCCCCCCCAACACACACACACACACACACACACACACACACACACACACACACACACACACACACACACACACACACACACACACACACAGTTTTTGGCGGTTTAAAATAAATAAATAAAAACCAACGGATAGCTGGACGAGTTCAACTGGGATCTGCTCTGTGAATGTGTTTGGACTTACAGTCCGGTTCGGTTCGGACGCCCACGGTAACATCCCTGTCCCCCCCCCCCCCCCCCCCCCACCCCCCCCCCCCCCGCCTTCCCGTCGGTTACTCTGGTTACTGTAGCGTAGGCTACGGTTACCGGCCATCTGGCCCCCCGTTACCGGGGACGTCACATCGTTACGTTCACGTCGCTTATGTCCACCGGAGATACCAAAAAAAAAACGGGGTTATTATTTTTGAAGCGTTATCCTCATATCCTCATCACGCATCACGTATTCACTGCAAATCACGCCCCCCCCCCAAAAAAACAAACAAACAAACTCTTACCTTTGCGCCATAACGGCAAACTTTCCTCAGCGGAGAAAAAAACAACAACAAAACAAACAAAAAGAAAAAGAAATAAAAGCGGAGTTTTAAAGGAGCACTACGCGTATCCCGCGCCGCTGTCCTCCCCGAAGCTCAACGTTAATTAAAGCGGCTCACAGACCACGCGGCCCGTACCAACTTTCCTCCCCCCTGTATCGTCTTACCGTCTCGGGAGAGAGAGGAGAGAGCCAGCGGCAGCATCTGGTGGTTTCCCCCAGCAGTGGAAAAGCCCATGTACCGTATTCACCACAGCCCTTTCTTTAACCCCCCCCCCCAGCCCAGCCCAGCCGGCCCGCCCACCAATCCGCCCCCCCCCCTACTTTAGCGCACTGTTGGTAGAGTCCAAAAAACAGCCACTCCAATTTTGTACAGTACTGAGGAGTCCACTTGTAAAAAGGTGCAAAGTTCACGCAGCTCATGTTTCTTACGCACACCGGCGGGGGTGTTTTTTTTTTGTGTTGGGTCTATGACGCCACTATTAATGCAATAACAACACGAGAGCAATAACACACGCACACACACACGCACACGCACACACACGCACGCACACGCGCACACACACACACACACGCACGCACACACACACACTTCGACTTACAGCCATTACATGTTTTCGATGACCTGACCAGAGCCAAAGACAAAAACAAAATCTTGATATGTCCCACACATTCCCCTCTCTTCTCTCCTCTCCTCTCCTCTTCCCTTCGCCCCTTCTCTCTCTCCCATCACATAACCAGCTGTCTTGGCGCGTACACGCACACACAGCTGCCCGGTCCAACCCCCGGCCCCAGACGGGACGAGCGTCTCGGGCCAGGAGGGCCTGCGTGGTGGAAAAAAAAGAAAAAAAGGGGAAAAAAGGTGGAACGCCACATCTGGCAAAGCAAGCTGGTGGGGTCTCAATGGGGGCAAGGGCCCGCCGGTGGCTTCCACTTCTGCTCACCACACACACACACATCTGCTTTCGACGGCACTGCTGGGTTCAGTACAGGTGTTTCCCCCCAAAAAAGGTAACTACCGTATTGTCGTCGTGTGGGTTGTCGATCTGGGCAGAGTGGGTGAGGTTTGGGTGTGCGAGTGAATGTGGGTGTGTGAGTGAGTGAGTGAGTGAGTGAGTGAGTGAGTGAGTGAGTGAGTGTGTGTGTGTGTGTGTGTGTGTGTGTGTGTGTGTGTGTGTGTATGAGTGAGTGAGTGTGTGAGTGTGTGTGAGTTTGGGTGTGTGAGTGAGTGTGTGTGTGAGTGTGTGTGAGTGAGTGAGTGTGGGTGTGTGAATGAGTGAGGGAGTGTGTGTGTGTGTGAGTGAGTGAGTGAGTGAGTGTGTGTGTGTGAGTGAGTGTGTGTGTGTGTGTGTGTGTGTGTGTGTGTGTGTGTGTGTGTGTGTGTGTGTGTGTGAGTGTGTGTCGTGGGGCTCCCTGCTGGAATGTGCTCTTTCAGTCGCCATGGAGAAGGGGACAGAGATTCTTACTGTTGCAGCACAAAGCTTAATGCTCAATGGATGGGGTTTTAGAGACCCCCCCCCTCAACCCACTCCCCATTGTAAAAGGATTAAATAAATCAAGGCCGGTCTAGACCCTAGCACCATGGCACCCCTGCATGCTCCTTTCAAGCTTCACCCAAACACATACATACAAATACAGCTGGCCAAAGCCCAGAGCCCAGACCCCGGCCTCCATTCAAACAGCTCTGGAGCAGCCCTGTAATAAACCTCGAGCTATTTTGCATACACCTAGAGGAGTGGCGAAACGAACCGCACAGAGAGATACAACAGTGGACGATGCTCCACACAGAGATTTCACTTTCAACGCATTATCATCCGTATCCCCAGTTATTAGCACATATAGCATACATAGCATAACACTGCAGATGGTCACAAATACTTACCTGTTTTAACAAAGCAGAACACTGAATATGAGAAGGGAAGTGAGTAGAGAAGAGGAATAAGGAGAGTGCCACGCTCAAAGGGAAAGGTGGGTGATGTGGTTTGTGCCAAATCTAAATGTGTGCCTATATTCATACAAAGTAATTTATGGAAATAAGAAGAAAAGGTAGTTCCCACAGACTTGGTGCACATTTTACACAAATAATACAGAAGCGGTGCCTGCTCAAATAGTGAAAAGCAATTACAGCTAAGGGAAAATAACGCAGACGTGCATATTCAAGGAAAGGAAGCCAGTGACTAATCAAAATAATAAATGCGTAAAAAGGGAAGGAAAACAGTTCTGGTAGGGAGCTAATCTCCCCGCTCATGCTACAAGTCAAAAGAACCAGAGGGTGTGAAGCATTTGGTTAGTTTCCAAGTCCAGTCAACACAAGACCAGGGTGCAAAGGACAGGAGAGGGGTTAGGGTTTGAGGTTATGGGGAAAGAGGAACAACAACACAAGAAGAAGTGGGTGATTTAGAGTTTCCCCCTCGCCCACCCGGCGATGTTGGTCTACCTGAATCGGGGCTGTAGTGGTTTAGGGGGTCAGCGACCCACACACTGTCCTGTTTTACACTGTCCATCTCCAGGTCTGCATGCAGCCCGGCACAATGGAGACATGGACCAGGCAGATGATGATCGGATGGATTGTCGGTTCGGTTGGATGTTTGGATGGATGCATGGAGGATGAGGAAAGCACGTTGTCAAGTAGGGACCGGGAGGGGGGAGAAAAGCACTTGTTGAGTTAGAAACCATGTCATTTGGGATTATGGCAGCAGGTGGGCTTTGAATAGTAAGCCAATGTGACAGTAAAATCAATTTTCTTTTTCAAAAAGCATCTGCAGAAGAGCCTCCATGCCATAATCAAGGTTATGCCGCATTTTGTAAAGTATCCATTGTAAAAGATTAGACCAAAAGCCTCAGTTGAAAGTGGCATTCGCTTGTCATGACTATACAGAAACAACCAGAGGTGGACAATTCCAGGTTTAGAAAGTCAAAATCCCTGCAGGGCTCTTTTTATTTGTACTTTGTTTTTATGTCTACCATTCATTCATGCAGCCCAGCACATTTCGGCATTAACCCCCGGGTTGTGCTGACGGGCGAATCCTCAGCAAATGTGCTGAGGAGGGTGTAAATAACCGAGAAGGAGCTTTTGCTGTCCGAACCTGAAGGTGTCGTCTCTGGCAACGACAACGGGTCTGAAACTTGTTTTCTACGCCGTGTTTACTTGTGGCAATACTAGTTGCAATGCTAAAATGCAAAACACGGGTATATGCCGTTTTGTGTGTAGTAGTAGTAGTAGTAGACACAGCAATATGAAGCAGGGGGGTGTGTACTAGACTGATTAAGAGTGAAAAGTATACCAGCACGCACACGGTGGGAAGAGATTCCAGGATGCAGGCTGCAGACCAGTGCATGGCGATGCTGAGGCAGAGGAGAGGGGAGGATGCGGTTCACAGTCAAATTCAAAGCAAAACGTCAGAAATATTCTGAGAACATATACAAGCAGAATGGATTAATGTCTGCAACATTAAAAAGAACGACGGACTGGCAGTACGACGCCCACAGCACAAGCCATGCAGCCATGGGTTTCCACAGAGAAATGATACAGTGACTAGTTGTTTCGCCGTGCCCCCATGATATTCATTTTTAGGGAACATTAAATTTCGGATGTTTTTTTTTTTTCTCTCTCTCGAATGTTGCTTAGCGAAACAAACAATAAAAGAAAACAATAAAACATGCAGATGGATGAGCCAAGCATTCCCTGGAAGAAGCGCCAAGAAATCAGAAATAGTGTGAGGAGTAAAATGGTTTTAGTGAGGACCATTGTGGTGTGCATGGCGTGTAATAATACACTCTGAATCCAAAAAGTTGCGCTTGCTAAACCTTGGGAGTGACCCACATGCAATCCAATAGCACCAGGAAACGCATCTGAAACCTCTTATACCCCCAGACCCCCCGATAATTGTGGCTTGCTGGGGCTCATTTTATTTTTTGCATATCTTTGCGTTTCTCTTTGCGTCGTGTCATCACTTTTCCAGTTTGTTGGAGGTCAAGAGACCTGGGATGAGGAGGAGGAGGAGAAGGGCGGCGTTTTTAATTCTCTTTTAATTTAGTAATCTTCATTTCTTCAACAGAAGAAATGGGCCTGCTCCTCTTTGGGCCCTGCTCCTCTCCCACATGGACCCTTGAATGAGTCATGAAGCTCATGAGTCACTCCTTTAAGTACAGGAGGGGTCTTTAGACCCTGTGTGGATGCAGGGCTTGCTGTTCTTTCTGGGGATTAATCAGATTGTGTGTGGAGATGAGGGAAAGTTCAAGTGTGGGGCTCCGTTTTGAACTACAGTTGAAGAAAAAAATGATACTGTGGCCATGCCAAGAGGGTTCATGGTATTATTATTATGACTCAGTTTAACAACACAGGAATATGGTAACTTGGCTTATTCGACGACTCTTGACTTATAGTTGATCTGCATACTTCTCGTGGAAAAACATCCCGCCCTGCCATTAAAAGGACAATTTGCTTAAGGAAGTGATTGTATGATGTTTCCTCTTCATAGCAGTTACAAGTGGATGACAATGCACTGCATTTGAAACAACGCGTTAAATAAATGTTAAAATAAAGACACACTTCCCTAAAAATACAATTCCCTCTGCAATCATCATGTTATCTGAACGCAAATATCAGATAACAAGATAGGTTAGGGTTATAGAGTGTGTACATATTATGTATACACACACACGCGCGCACACACAAAACCCACACGCACTTTGCCATTTTAAATCACAAGGCATGAACTCGTTCATTGAAATGTGCCCGTACATGATATTCAGGTGATTAAACGATAAGGAGAATCTCCTCTCAGCACAAACACACATCCACTAGAGGGTTGTATTAGAAGCCCAGGGTACCTGGCTTTGGCACTGCGTTGGTCACAGACTGCGGTACTTTATCGTTTATCAGCTCCACACACTCGCTGGGAAAGAAGCCAACCTAGAGAGAGGGAGAGAGAGGGAGACAGAGGGAGAGAGAGGGAGAGAGAGGGAGAGTAAGGGGACCACATCACTTTTTTAGATTACAAGAGCCAGGATGGAGAGCACTGCTCAACAGCTACTACACACCTTTTTATCTCTGTGGAGCATGGCCGTGTTAACATGGCGAGGGCGTGCGTTTGCTGACATGCTCTGAAAGGGGGCCTCGCTGAAGGCCCCGGGAGGAGCTATTTAAATAGGTCCGCTCAGATGAGAAGTAAGTGGCCTTTTACTAAAGCAGAGCACGGCGTACATTATGCATCGGGACTTTGAGTCCATTTAGTAGAAAGCCTGAGTTTTGAGGAGGAGGGAGGGGGTCATGTGACATGGAACTGACAGCCTGTGTGGGGAGAGCTATAATGGGCTTTCAAACTCTTCATCAAGCAGTGTGAAGATGACTCATGTGTGTGTGCATGTGGGTACTTTTCTTGTCTTTTTTTTGTATAATACAGGATTAAACAGGGAATTCTGAACATTAACTACAACATGACCTTTTACTGCTGCATTTGCATATCATAGAGCAGAGGAGGAGTTCAGACCGGCAGGTGGCACAATAATATTGAATCTACACAGCAGTACACTCTCACCAACATACTGACACGCCCCCATGTGTGCACTTTTAAGCCGAGGCCTTTTTCATGCGATTTGACTCCCCCACTACAACGATGTCTCTGAAGCAGCATTGCTAGAGCTAGCCTGTAGCCGTGTTACGCTAAGCCTTGAACAGGACAGATGGACCGACGCAGCCGCCTGACAACCCTCCGCGGCCACTCACATAAACAAACACAGACGGCTTGACTGACTGGCTGTCTGCTCCCCAGTGGAAAGAGTGGGAGAGTGGGAGAGAGAGAGAGAAAGCGAGAGTGAAAGAGATAGAGAGAGAAAGAGAGAGAAAGATAGGGGGCGAGATAGTGAGTGCAAGAGGGCGAGAGCCAGAGAGAGAGTGAGGGCGAGAGAGTAAGCAAGATAGTGAGCGAGTGAGCAAGCGAGAGAGAGAGAGAGAAAGATGGCACAGCAGCTGCTGTGATGCGACCACACACAACATGGACTGGTAAAAAAAATAAAGAAATAAATGAACCCATTCAAGGCAGCTCACTGGAGTTCATACCAGTTCAGAGAGAGAAGCCCCCACCCCACTGCTAAACCGCCAGTAGTCCAGCAGTCTTCTTTAACACATTCTGGATCAGTAGACGGCAATGCACTGACACCAAGCCTGGGGGATCAGCAATAAGCTGCAGTGATGTCTGATTCGAGGGGAGAGTGGGGGCAAGATGGATAAACACTGTCTGCAGCTGGGGTTAGGATTCAAGTGCACGGGAGGGGTCATAGTACAGAGGACAGAGAGTCAAAACTAGGTTGTGTCGCCGTACTAAGGCCGGGAATCGGCAGGGACCTCACAATATGATATTACAAAGATTTTTTGAATACAGATATGATATGCATTGCGATACTGTAAGTATTGCAATACCACATGATGATCTTTTTGTGCGATTTCTTATTTTGTGTGGTTTAACGTTGGGGTTCGGGTTTTAAAGGTCAATCAATATTTTCTTAATGAACGTGGCTGAACAGAACAAAACATAGTGGACGCAAATTGACTTATTGGCAACTACACTATAGCGCCCTCTATAGAACAAACAAAACAACGATTTTTGACTCAACCTGACGATAAAAGTATTGCAGACGCAAATAATCCAGATTCGATCGATGTTTTTCCCCCTTCCCTCCGTTGTAATAGAAGAAAAAAAGATTCTCGTACTATGGGTCCGGGCAAGTATCGGGTGGGTGTCTGAGTGCTATTTTTCCAAGAGGATGTGAGGTTAAGGGGGGGGGGGGGGGGTATTTGGTCGTGACTCCACAGCAGACATCAGCACCCGTCCCGATCAGCCCAGTTGGAGCTTCTCGTTTCATGTTGAATGTCTGGATAATGAGCACGTCATTATCCATATATTCCGTGTGGCCAATCCAATCTTGACTGCTTGCGGGTAGATGTACTTACAAAAGAGACATAATGCTCCATAACTCTTCTAACAAACACAATAAAATGTTGTCTTTGACAGAATAGAATTGATTGTAGAGTGGGGAAAAACAACATTTTATACATATCCTACATTTTAACAATATCCTTGTCACCGCCGCAGTGGCTAAAGCTCAAAACGTAAATCATCCTGCACAAGGGGACTTTTGCAGAGGACACTTTCTCTAACAACTGACCTGAAAGCCGTGTTTGCCCCTCCACCATGTGGTGTCCTCCTTGGGGGGCATGTCAATGACCGACACGATGTCACCCACCTGCAAAGAGAGCAAGGGAGAGATATATCGAAAAAGACAGCGAAAGAGAGAGAGAATACATTAATTAACCAGCCTTGATATACACTTCAGCACCAAAAAGCAACACCTTTCCAACACCATGTTGCAATTCTAGATAAGAGTGGCTGTTACCTGGATTTACTCAATCCAGGAACCATTTATTTCTACTTCCATTCATATTTTCTGTTGTCAAGGCCAGCAATATGGTAGAAGGTTGTCTGGCAAGGGCTTAGATTGGCCTTTGGAACGTCCTATCCTATCAATGTCTTATCCTATCTCGGACAATGGCCTTCACTGTGAGGAATTAAAGACACAATGAATTTGTCCATCAAGAAACACTAAGTGACAGAGAGGGTGAGAGAAAGAAACACAGAGAGAGAAGTGTATCGGTGTCTGCTGAGGGCCATTACCTCAAATGACAGCTCGTCTGCAGCCTGGGCGATGTAGCGCTTGATGACGTGTGCGGCGGCGATGGCTGGCACGTTGATGGAGGATTCCTCGTGCACCAACAGATGGTTCCCCTTGTTGTCAACCTGGTAAGCACAACACACACACACACACACACAAACACAAGCAAACCAACCTTAAAACTGGCTTCAACATTGGCAGTGATTTGCACATCGAATGTCACAGCTTGTGTTTATTTGACGGGTTAGAAGTGTCATTAGTCAGTGTGTTGTGGTTTTGTGTTGTAATGTTGAACGCCAGTGCCAGCTAGAGAAGATCTGCAAGATGTTCTATCTTTAGAGTGGTGAATCCCTGCTCTAAAATACAAGAGTCATGTATTTTTATTTAAACCAGCATAACACTGGCTCAATTAAGTAACTATAAATCAATTTTGCATGTGGAAGACCATTGTCAAATCTCGATGTGAGCATTCATTGCAGATGGTTCAGTTTATTGTCATTAGTTAAGATGTGAAATAACATTGAAGTAATAAAGTAATGAAATGCAGTACTGAGTGACCTTACCTCCATCCATGTGAGGGCGGGCCCACAGTTGATCTGGTTGTCAGCAATGGCTGAGAGCCGCGAGAGGTAGGCCAATAGCATCTGGGAAACGGACTGTTGAAAGATTGGTGGTGGGTGGGGGCATAAAGAGCAGAGCAGTTAACACCAAGCATTACAGAACAGCTTCCATACAAATCACGAGAGATCAGACTTCGGCGAGTACGAAGACGAACAGGATTCCCATTTAATTTGTAATTATTGGACTCTTCTTCCTTCTCTCCGTGTCACGGTGTACATCGCCAATTGAAGCGCGCCTAGGACGTTTTGCTAGACCTGTGTTATGTGGGAAAGGGCTCCTGGTTTCTGTTTTCTAGCCGCAAACAACTCACTCCAAATGACCGCCGCCGACACTACAATGGCAAGGGAACTCTTCTAGTTTCGAGGGGCTGTGGTGAGAGCGGTGAGACTGGCGGCTGCACAAAAGCTCTTGTGGTTCCATGTGACCAATGTTTCTCCATTGACAATCTCTTTGCCCATCCCCGCTACACTCGCTGCAGTTCGGCGGTGGAGGTGCGTGCCAGTGTTTCGTTTGAAAGCCTGCCAATACGTCCCCAGGAACAATGGATCCTCGGAACGGCTATTGAGAGCCAAGACTGTGTGCTCCTCTAGGAAGACAAGTGAAACAATCACTCTGAAATTGCCTCCAATTATAAAACGAGAACGACTGGTTGTACTGCTTTAGTTTGGGGCCCCCGCAGAGATGCGTTAAGTTTGAGCGTTATATTATTATTGTGGCTTAATCCCCCTGTCTCCACCTAATGTTTTATTGAATCTAATTCAATCAAGCACAAAAATACAAGATTAGAAAATAGATATTAGATATTAGGTGCCAAGTCTCATGCTAAAATGAGTCATGGTGGCACCACCGCTCGTTAACCACAAGGCCATATGACTTGCGGGGACCCAGGTTCGATTCTGTCCTGTGGTCCTCTTTCAACCATAAAAGAATAATTGTGTGTGGGTGCAGTGCTTCACTCACTTCGGACTGGTCCGTCAGACTGTCGTAGCGGGGCAGCTCAGGCAGCTGTGAGAAGCGGCGGTCGTAGATGCAGAGGTGCAGGTGTTTGTCCAGCACGCGGAAATCCTCATAGCTACGCCTCACAATCCAGCTCCGGCCCTGGCACAGAAAAACAACAACAAATGAAAAATGAGTGGAAATCCAAGTACTGGGACTGCTTACAGGGACTGAGGAATTTGTGTTGTTAACCCAGATCGAACATGCAACACGTACCTACTACCCTTATATGTGATCTCTCGGTATTAGCCATGTTTCTTTTATGGACTAAAGCCATAGACACATATATAATTCATACAATGCAAGGTCCCCGTTGGGAAAAATAACATACTGGCCCTTGTGAATGTGGTAAGGCGGGTAAGGCGGGTATATAAATATATGAATGACGCTTGTCTGGTGGTCACATAAACCTAGCCTGTTATTATCTAAAGTAGTGACATTAGGCTACTATGCATTCTTTCAAACAATTTCACGGCTCAAGGAGTTGTAACATGATGTTGTGACCAGAGGGATGTTCAACATCCCCGACAAGTAGCACCACTTCCCTCCTTGAGAGTTTTTGTTTCCTCAGTATGTGACATCTTTCACTATCTCTATATAGCTCAACAGAACAAGTACACACATTCCCTCATACCAAATATTTCAGTGGGGCCAACTCTGCCTTGCTGGAAAGACCGAATGATGAAATGCCAACAACACCAGAGCAAACCGGGTCAATTTTGCCCAGGGTTCACCACACAAAACACAACTTGGCTCCCAAACACAGAAAGCAACACGAAAAAAAGGGGAAAATCCACTTCTAGTCGTTCCACAGATTTGCTGTTTCTTTTTCAGCTGGCCAAACCTCAAAAGAGCACAAGGTCGGAAGAGAAGGTAAAAAAAAAAACAGGCCCAGAGAGATTGTAGCTGGGCCAGCAGTAGCGCGATGGTGCCATTCAACCCACTCATCCAAGTGCTGTGTTCATCATGTACATGGGCGGGGGTGGGCGGCGGTGAATATTTCTCAGACTCAAGGAACCCTCTTTACTCTATGAAGCTTTCTTTTTACTTGGCTTCATCGCCACCGCCCGTCCCCTCCTCGGTTCTGTGGATTAGAACATGACTGGTTTCGCGGCGCATCAAAACAAACAGCTGTTGCCAACTCTCACTCTGAGACGAAACGCCGGTGCCAATTGAGCTGGCTGGCTGGCTGGCTGGCTCTCTCTCTCTCTCTCTCTCCCTACTCTCTCCCTACTCTCCCCCTAGTCTCTCTCTCAACTCTGTCTGTCTGTCTGTCTGTCTGTCTGTCTGTCTGTGTGTCTCTCTCTCTCTCTCTCCCTCGCTCTTTAGATTCTTGAGTTTCTAGTGGTTGGAGGGAGCTGGGATTTCCATGAGAAGAGCCACACTTTTCCTTCAAGCAAGGTCAAGGAAATAGAATATGATATGAAGGAGGGGAAAAAGAAATATACTCAAATAAAAGACAAACCTTGCTAGAAATAGCTTATGGGCTGCATTGCTTGACAGGTGCATAGGGCCGATTTCACTATTGCTGATTTCCTTCAAAGCACTAAACGTTTGCCAACAATGATGAAGTTGGCTATTTTTCACGCTTTGTGCCCTCCACAAAAATTCTCTCATAAGCCGCAGCTGTAATAATGATGGCCAATGGTAGTCGGCACGGCAGAACTTGATTGACGCCGTAGTTTCCATCAAGCAGAGCACACTTTCCATTAAAAACCTGGTCTGTGCTTCCTTCCAATAAAGGATCACTCATGGACATCTGTGTGCTGTGCCTCTCACTTTTCCATTGCTATGTAGCACTGTTCTTTATATAACAATGTGGGAGTGATCACATCATATATGTATGGAAGTGAATGCACAATAAACATTGAAACTGCTTTTTGAATGTGGTAGTTGGCAGTGGTAGAAATATATGGTTAATGCATGTAAAATATACATTTATATATATTTTTTCAATCAATATTGTGATTTATATCATGGCCCGGGTGAATACTTGATTCTGATTGGCTGGAGAGGTGTGCATTATTTTTCGATAACATGCACAGCCATGACGCAAGCAGCCTCATCACCGGTCTAAAAATGAATACACTAAACGAAACAACTTCAACTTGGACCGAACTCGAGGGACTACGTTTAGAAAGCTTCCCCTTTGCCAGGTTGTTACTAAGGTCGTCTCTATGTACTGGAGTAATAAGGTAATGTCCGCATTCCATATGAATCTCATGTTAACTGAAATTAGGCATTAGTCAGACCCAGGCATTAGTCAGACCCATATATTTCTCTGGTCATTTGCCGTTTGTTTCCAGGCTCACAAAAAGTCGTGTGAGCTAAAAGTTGTAAATTTGAGACAGAATTACCCCAAAATATGAATCAACACCCTTATATTTTTAATGATTCGCAAGTGGCCATGGTATAAGCAGGATAATCCACGACGAGGTGTGCATGTATCAAAACATATTGCACTTCGCGGAGGTTCTTAGCCCCCGCGTCGTGCATTATTTTTCGATACATGCACACCTTGCGTGTGTGTGTGTGTGTGTGTGTGTGTGGGTGTGCGCGCGCACGCGTGTGCGTGCGTGCGTGTGGAGTGAAAGTCGTATATATATGAATATATGTATGCATCCCGGGGCTACGGAGATGTTCTTCTTACCTGACAGTAGATTTGGACCAGGTACACCAGTTCTTTAGATTCATAGCCGTTACGGGTCACCTCACACTGCTCATCCGCCAGGGACAGCTACAAGAGAACATATATATATATATAAACATATAAACGACAAATACATTGGACAACATTGGACAAAGGACACAGACATGGGACAGCAATTCTATGAGAAAACCCATTTGGAACTTTTGCTTTTGTTTCAAATTGAAGCCTTCTTCTGCATTTAGTTTAATCATGGCCCTCAGAGATAATTTCAGCTGGAAAAAAAATAAAATAAAAAGACATACAAAACACTGAACATCGCCTTTGAATAATTACTAGACTGGCAAGGACAAAGACAAAAAATTGGAGACTGTGCACCGGGTCTCATTGTGAGTGGCTTCACGGTATTGTCAGTAGAAGTGAGGTACGGGGGAGGAAAGGGAGGGTGTTCTCTTATGAACACCCTCCCCTGATTATGCTCATGTGTTCCCAGCGGAGACCTGCTGGACGCCTACGCCATACTGAAATATAGATGAGAGCAGGCTGGAACGAGCCCAGGCACAGCCCAGGAGCAGCTGCTACCCACAGGCATCCTCAACCTAGCGCTGAGGGGGAGAACCGCGTGGGGAGCTGTGAAAAGATAGCCACTCGCTTGTGTGGAGCACTGCTGGGAAACGGGGCTCGTTCGTGGGTATTTGACATCCAAGTACTCAGCCTAATCCCCAAGGTCTGCAGCCTACCTGTAGGCATCCTAGAGCAAGATGCCTAAAGCCCTTTTCACACCGCCGTGCGGTAACTCGCCACCTCCGCTCATTTCAGTGAGGGGTCAGTGGCAGAGGGGAAGCGGTTTTCGATCACGGTGGTAGGGGTATGAAGCGGTTGCCGCCCACTGTGCGAGGTTGTACTCGCACAGATTTTGCTCTGCCGCCCAAAGTCCCCCCTGCTGAACTCTGGCCGGTAACCGCCTGGCTTTGGTCAATCAAATAGAAGGGGCGCGCATCGCAAGTCAGAGAGAAGAGCGATGGAGGAACTGATGCTGGTGTTTGAATACCTGGAGCTGTACAACACTTCACTAGCTAGTAATAAGGACAACATGAAGAGAAACTGGGCCTGGGATAACATTTCCACCAAACTGTTTGGTGGAAATGTTTTATGATATTTTATTTATATGTTTTATTAATATAAATAAATAAATACATTCCACTTGCACATCAAATTGTGGAACCAATGATTGAAGCCTATTTTCTTAGGGAATTATTTACACGGCGCCACACTAGCTTGCACAGCTACTACTATGGTAAATGCCTGGTTTTCGTTTTGATTGGCAAGCTGGCTGCACCAACATAGGGTTGAAATTATGTGATGTACACACTGCTGTAGGCTATGGTAGGTGCCGATATGCATCGTCAAGTTGTTTGTGATCCGCAATTTTAGCAGAGAGAGAGAGAGCGAGAGAGAGAGAGAGAGGGTTGTACCAACGCTATGATGTTCACTGAAGCACCTGCCTGTCATCGCCGCCTTGGACCGTAGCGGCAGCCGGCGCTTTAAAACACACTTTTCTTTTTTGGGCAACGCTCTTTCCGGTAGGCGGTTGTCAGGGTGGTTGTCGCATGCGCTTGAACCTATACCCACTCCTTAATTACATGTATCTGAATTGACTGTTATTTACTTTGGATAAAAGCTGCTAAATCATGGAATTTCCCCCTTGGTCAGTTAATTTTAAGCATTTTGTCATTTGCTGCAGTATAGGCACAATTCTCTATGTGATGACTAAAACGCATGCTATGTTGGACTTATAATTTCCCCCCTAATATTGTACCATTTCTTAAATCAAGATAGGCAGTTGAATTGGTTATTCACAGTTCTTTACGATCATGGCTAGCCACTTCGCCCTAAGAAAACACTGGCGAAGACTCTATAAACACGGACGAAGACTATATTTTATTTGTGTTTAAAAAGGTATAATTGTTCCCGTGTTCAGCACAAACTGCCCGCAGAAACACGGCTGGGGGGCTCCACATTCAATTTGCGAGCGCCGACCTCTGGGAGCCATTCAGCAACTCCTGTTTAAAAGCATTATCCTTGTCACTGTGCCAGGTGGGATAAAGCCTCCGCACATGTGAATTATGTAGCTCAGGTGGGTGCGGGAGGGGCAGGGAAGCAGGGGAAGTGAAGGAGGGTGCTGATGTCTTTTCAACAGCAGAACAATGCTAACATTGTAGCATTCCACTCCTGTGCCACTGAAACTCCTTTAAACACACCCCTGGCACTGGCTGCTACCGTGAGGGCCTGCTACTGCAGTACTCTCCGTGCCCAGGTCTCCTTTGTACATACACAACTCCCCTTGTTTCCTAACCCATGTTTTTATGTTGGCTACATACATAGTCACTCTTCTCTCTACCAATATGTATTCATCTTAATGTTGCCATGTACTTAGTCACAAAATACTAGTTGGTTCACTACTGCTTCTGCTGGTTAAATCATATGTGCTACGCACACAAAGGTGTCTTTCTGCTCCAGTGGTGGATAATAAAGAGGAGAATGATGTTATTTATGTGGCCCTAAACAGACATTGTCTGGGTAATGACATGGTGCCAGAGAGAGAAGAAAAACACGTGCTTCGGTTCCTATTAAAGCTTGATTTAAAGACAGTGGGCAAGAGAGGTGCATGGGTAAAATGGATTCGTCCTCGTCAATCTCCTATTATGAGAGTGTTCCTCTCCAAAAGACAGAAAATAATGCAAATGCAAAATGGGTCTTGTTAAATTCAGACACACAAAGACTGCAAGGAATTATTTGGTTAATGGTGTGCTCACAAAAGCCTGTCAAAAAACCTTGCAATATTGCAAACCCACAACCGCTTTTAAAAAGTGCTTAGAAATGAGAGAAGGATACTTGTGACAAGCAATCAAGTTGACAGAACTAAGAGTCTGTTGTACACCATTAATGTTCGATATCACAGCGATACAAACACACACATAAACAGTGTGCAGGTTTATTCAATGTATGAAAGTCAGAACTACTGAGGGCGAGAATGTGTTTTAACTCATCAAGGTAAAATGTACTGTACTGTATGAGCAAAACTCATTAACTGGCATGTTACACCCCAACATCTGATACTCTTCTCCTTCTACCAACTGCTCAATAGGAAGAAAACGGCTGGCAGAGCAGCACCTGGAAGTGATAGAGAGGACTATAAAAAATGTGAAGTGATTATATTGACTGGGCACTTGCTTAATCGCCATGAGGCTTGTCATAAGACAAAGAAATGCAGTTATGTTTTGGACAAGTACTATGCTAGAGCTATAAAACATGATATGCTTGGGAACTTGCTCCAGTGACCATTAAACACAAATAATACAGAAACTGTTGTTGATCGGTGAGATTTAAACCCTGTTTTTTTAGGCGGCGAGTATGCTGTTTGTAAATCAAGTGTTGCAATAAATCCATCACTAGGCTTGAACTTTTTAACAAGTGAGTCCACAAAGTTTACGCTGGTCTTTCTCAACTGCCTACTGATCGTGGTACATGATCAACAACAACATGTGTTAGTTTGTATTATGGTTCAGCAGCACTTAAGTTTTAATAGTTAAATAGGCTAATCTTATCTTTTTCTGACTTGACCCCCCTTAACCAATATACACTTTGAATAAGACGCCCTAAAGCCCTTTTTCAGTTCAAAAAATGGTCCATCTTTGATTTTATGTATGTTGAAAGGATATAAGGTATATTTAATGATATACATATTGATATGCATCTCACATCAAATCCTCCACACACACTTACACATGAAGGTTGTATAAGCATCTATCATATGTTTAATACAGAGCACAAGTACAAGAAAAAACAACACAACAAGAGCAGTAGGAAATAACTAAAATTTGTTGCAGAGCATGTACAACCCATGTCTTGATGTAAGCTCTCAGCATGTCAAAGTGGAAAGTTAGAAAAGTGACTGTTAAATTCTCTGTACACCAAGCCTTAAATTAGACTGCAATAATGTCAGTGTAGCATCACAAAAATAATTCATAGTTCCAAAGCTACAACACAATTTACCCAGTTAGGACAAAACGCGATGCAGAGGCAAGCTCCGTTTAGTTTTTCTTAATTGCTGGCTGTGATGGATCCTACAATATACTATTATTTATTTATTTGTGCACCCTAAACAGAGGTTAACACGCCAAACAAACTAGCTTTTAGAAAGTTTGGCCATCTACTGTCCTCTGTGTATTGCATTTAAATGCACCCCATAAAAGAAAAGTGTCACTTAAATGTGCATTACATTACAGCATACACTATCCCTAATTTGTGGCACACACTGACATTGTTAGTCGTCATTAGGTTTCAGCAAGGGTCTGAAGTTTCAAAGAGAGATTCTAATGAGCAAACTCTCATACCATTTATGAAAATTGCCTTTTACCCCTTAAAGAATTACACTAGTTCAATTAGGTGAAACTAGAACCCTGCATGGACAGACGTGGACATACCTTGGTGTACTCTGATAATGTTAGGCTCTGACCCGACTGCAGCGCGGCTATTCTATGGGGACAGGGATTAGTGTTGTTTTTTTTGTAGCAGACATTAGATAATGGGCAATTCCAGAAAACCTGTAATGGCTTTAATAGATTTAAGCTTTGCTCTGCGTGGCCGTAGCCCATAGAGGTGTAAAGCAGACATTCAATGCACAACTGGATGCATCACGCAGACCCCGTGTTTGGCTGTGTTGCATCGATGCCTGTGCAGCACTCTGCTGCACCAAGCCAAGACACACAAAGAGTGCTTCCCATTGCACTTCCTACCAAATGTACTTTCAGCAGTTGTGCTATGCTCATATTCAATCTTCAAATAGCAAGCTAATGCACAACTGCTCAGTTAAGTATTTCTATTGCCTTTGAAAATGAAACTAAATCAATCAATTGAATGAAGGAAAGTACTTTCACCATTTAATTGTGTATTTCAACACACCACATGCTTTTTTTTGTAAAAGGCAGAAACACATTTCTACATATAGTAAGTTAAGTGCCACTTACAAACCAAGTCAAGCCAAGAATGCACACTGGTAAAATGCCTGTGCTGGTGTATAAATCCTTCCCCAATTGGAGACATTCAATCCATTCATGTAAAACCGAGCACTTTCGCAGTTAGGCATACAGTTGGCTGGTTAATTTACACAGTTCTTGAAGCAGAGTACCAGGCGTAATGAAGCAGCCATATATAAACCACAGCACATGTATTTATGGGCCGTGCAAAGACACAAGTTAACGCTGGCGATGGCTCAGCCGTTGTGAAAGTACACGCTTTAAAAAAAAAAGGCCACAGAGGAGCCCCGGACGGAGGAGATCATCGCGTTACTCACAGTAGGTCATGTCCCGTCTTCCGCTTGCTCCCTGTCCGGTTACTGTGGGCTGTGGAAATAACACCACGCCGTCGACCTTAATGCCAGAAAAACCCCCCTCCCTCCCGTCGTTCCTTCACATTCACGCACCTGTCCTCAGCCCTCCACTTCAAACTGTGCAGCGAAGGAAGAGGGAGGAGGAAAACAAGTATCCTTGAGAGTCTGTGTAGTATGTAGACGTAAATTCCAGCTCGGCCCGTCCGGGACACGATTACCCTCAGCTGGAAGCAAATGTCAACTCTCCAGTTTCTGCTCCACACGCTGCATGTGCATTGTGTGCATGTGTGTGTGTGTGTGCTTTTCCCTGTGGTGGATTCAAAGAGAGCTGCAAGGCAACAATATTAGCAGCGGCGGTGGAAGCAGAGGTGGGGGCAGTGTTGGGGTGGATAAAGCCAGCGGTGGCGACGGCGGTTTAGGACGCGTTCCTCGACGGGACAGCTTTCATCCCCTCCATGTCGCCCTCACCCCCCCTTCTCAGTCGCACAGGCGTGACACTGCATTCCTCCTTCCCTTTCTCGCCTTCTTTCCTCTGATCCTGTCCTTTTTCGGGCTTTGGTTACCAGCAGCCAAAAGAACTTAAATAAGCAAAATAAAAAAAGACAGATCCTAGTTGGCTTAGCCGTTAGAGAAACAAAGAGAGAAAAGAGGACAAGCGGGGCTGAAAGTAAAGAGCCCAGTTCCTCTATTGTGCTCCTTTCTCCCCCCCTTTCCACCTCCTCACCGGCTGTGTTTTTTTTCTTCTTCACCGTCCCTGCCACACACACTATTCTCCCTCTCTGTCTCTCACTCCCTTTTTCTTTCTCTCCCCTCTCTGACATGCTGGCTCACACCCCCACCCCCCTCTCTCTCTCTGGTTGGTGCATTCCCTAGGACAAAGAGCGGTGATGGGGAGAACGAGAGAGAGAAGGAGCGAGAGGGAGAGAGAGAGAGAGGGAGAGGGAGCTAAGAGAAACAGAGGAGAGAGGGGGGAGGGCAGGAAATGAAAGAAAGGGAAAAGAGTGGATGCACTTGCAGGACACCATTTCTTGCACGTGCCGCTTTCCTTTTCTCTCTCTCTTGCTCTCTGTATCCCTCTCTCTCTTTCTCTTCTGTCCTCTAGCTTGTTGGCATTTCAAAGACAGGACCTCTGCTAATAGTAGATTGGTGCCCTTTTTGGGACATAGAAATCAGCCTTGTAAAGCTAGACTAAAGCTATAATTTCAGACCACAGTGAGCAGAAGCGATGCCTATATTTGGCCTATGTTCATTTTTCCCTTTTTTTATATTACTATAACAACCTTTTCTACTTTGTTCAAATTTTAGAGCTGAGTTTTTCAAATATTTCCTTCCTCCTCTAAGATTTAGGTAATAAAGCCGATTTTTTTTGCCCAGGTTTTTTTTTGTTCTGGGTTGAGCGGTGAATTATTAGCTTGTTATGGTCATTCAGACTGTGACCGTATCCATGACAAATGGGCTGTAAAATTCACTTAAGATTCATGATGTAGCATCAGCTATAACAGCTGGAGCACACAACACATCTCAATAACGCGGTATCGACCATGGAAAAGCATGATAAATTGTAATACCAAAGAAATATCTACTTTAAGCCATGGTTCGCCCTCTCGCCGTCTGTGTTTTGTAGAAACAGAAATACCCACCACCCTGGCCTTCTCTGGCAAAGCAGAAGCCAGGGAATTACAGAAAAAACAGAAAAACGTCTGACGGTGGCTACTGCTCCACCATAACGGTGTCTGGTGTTGGCTACTGGTCCGCCAACAGTATTTGGTGCTCCCTTCTGGTGCACCATAACAGTCTGGTGCTGGCTACTGCTCCACCATAATACAGTCTAGTGTTGGCTACTGCTCCACCATAATACAGTCTGGTGCTGGCTACTGCTCCACCATAATACAGTCTGGTGCTGGCTACTGCTCCACCATAATACAGTCTAGTGTTGGCTACTGCTCCACCATAATACAGTCTGGTGCTGGCTACTGCTCCACCATAATACAGTCTGGTGCTGGCTACTGCTCCACCATAATACAGTCTAGTGTTGGCTACTGCTCCACCATAATACAGTCTGGTGCTGGCTACTGCTCCACCATAATACAGTCTGGTGCTGGCTACTGCTCCACCATAATACAGTCTGGTGCTGGCTACTGCTCCACCATAATACAGTCTAGTGTTGGCTACTGCACCACCATAATACAGTCTGGTGCTGGCTACTGCTCCACCATAATACAGTCTGGTGCTGGCTACTGCTCCACCATAATACAGTCTGGTGCTGGCTACTGCTCCACCATAACAGTCTGGTGTTGGCTACTGGTCCATCATAACAGTCTGGTCCTGGCTATTGCTCCACCATAATACAGTCTAGTGTTGGCTACTGGTCCATCATAACAGTATCTGGTGGTGGCAACTGCTCCATCATAACAGTCTGGTGCAGGCTACTGCTCCACCATAACAGTCTGGTGCTGGCTACTGCTCCACCATAACAGTCTGGTGCTAGCTACTGCTCTACCATAATACAGTCTGGCGCTGGCTACTGGTCCATCAAAACAGTCTGGTGCTAGCTACTGGTCCACCATAATACAGCCTGGTGTTGGCTACTGGTCCGCCATAACAGTATCTGGTGGTGGCTACTGCTCCACCCTAACAGTGTGGCGCTGGCTACTGGTCCACCATAACAGTCTGGTGCTGGCTACTGGTCCACCATAATACAGTCTGGTGCTGGCTACTGGTCCACCATAATACAGTCTGGTGCTGGCTATTGATCCATCATAACAGTCTGGTGCTGGCTATTGATCCATCATAACAGTCTGGTGCTGGCTATTGATCCATCATAACAGTGTCACCATAACAACAATGGGAGGAGTCATCTGCATTTAAAACCCAACCAGCCCTTCCAAAAAAACCTTCTTGCTCTCTGGTTTTTCAGTCAAAGAGGAATAACCAAGAAAAACTTGCATCAGTGGTAGTGATGACATCATACGTGCCATCAACATATGAGATGGATTTAAAAAGGCCCATGACAGGCGTGCGGAATGGAAATCAAAATGGCTGCCAGCTTCATAGAAGAAGACTTATCAGAGCCAGGAGACAGCCAGAGGGGTTATGGACCAGAGTGGACGCCCCGGTCACTGAGTTTTTCCCCTGAAAAACAGGGAACGTGGCCATGAGCGTGTCTCGACCACGGAGAGCGTAATGAGAGAGAGGAACTAACTACAGACCAATAGAAGACAATCCGGCTGTAAAACTCAATACAACTCTGACATTCTTCCAGCCATCTGTCTGTACAGTATATCCTGCATAATTGTATTTACAGATCCTAAATCATACAATCATGCAACTTGACAATGTTTACAACTTTTTCACTTTGGAAAAAACCCTCACAAAACACCCCAGAGACAACAAAAGAGAACACAACAATCACAGACTGGTATGCACTAATTAGACACAGCATTTCATGAAAAACCTAAATCCCTGACTGGGACACGAATTAAATGGCTTGTCCACTAGCACTAGTGATCTATATCTCTCAATTAGCTGGCATGTCCAATATAGGGGCGAATGCAATGGCATAACCCAGCTGGACGGGAATACTGATACTCATACTCATACTACGTGTTCTAGCTATTAATATCCAACGATAATCCACAGCTGACCCAGTTCATTCAGCTTTTTGCTCTCGATGCTTGTGGTAATTTGTTTTGATGGCATATGGGGAGGTCACACTCTCTTCGGACTCTGTATTCACAATGGAGGGACACATTTATTCTACCTTTTTGCAGCACATACTGCCATGTCTACGAATGCATATTGTCAATGATACCAGCTTTGCAAACAAAGCATGAAAATACATAAAAGTATCCGATTGGAATACCAATACTCCGATCAGCATAAATGATCTTAATATTAACATGTACAACCTTAAAGAAGGTAATACATACAGATGTATTTTCCCCATGAGAAGCTGACCCTAATGCAATTGAAACATTCCTGTCAACGTTCAGCTTTCCTCCTCGGCTCATACAAGGTTAATGAACTATTATGCTGTGTTGCACAATACGCAGAACACGAATAAGTAATATACCGCACTGGGGTGGGTCTCTTACATGGTTTTGACACTGTGGTATTTTTGTTATCACTGCAGAACATATGGGGGAGGAGAAGCGGGGATTCAAGTGCAGGGACGCCTGAAGGGGTTTACTGCTGTACTTGAGAGCTATCTTGTGGGGCTGTGGAAGGTGTTTCCACACACCTGCACTCATTACCGAGGCCCCGAGAGACGGAGCTTGTAAAGGGATTGAGGTTTGCCTTGGGATTGAGACACCTAGAAGGATTGGAGTAAGTGGATGAGATTACAACTTGGAGAGGGGGGGGGGGGTTTGAGAGATCACCTAAAATCCCCTTATGAGAGAGATTTGTTTACTCTGGTATAAGCCTCTCACTAACCACCCACCTCCCCACCACCACAACCTCATGACAGGCACAAACAATTGCTCACAGTACATGCTGTGATTGATAGCTGGCAAAAACAAAAACAAATAGGAGGCAAGTCAATGTGCAACAAAGGGACATTGTTAATACGGTACTTTATGTATCATAAGGAGTTGCAGACGTATCTGCTCACTGCTAACGTTGCTTCACTTCCTCAGATCCATTTTAAAACCGCACAGTGTGAAATAATGCAAGAAAAAGCAGGTTAAAATAATCACATTAATTCAACTACATGACAGCAGTCTCTCGACAGCGCAGGATATGACACAGTGTGAATGGAATGAAGAGACGTACTTTTGAAAAACATTGCACCTCCTTTTCTATTGCATTTCATAGGGGGCCAGGAAGGGGTAAAAAAAGCCTTCGAAGACGTTTTTTAACTTATTGCATTTATCAACAAAAAAACCCAGCTCTGCAGTGAAACGGTCCCACACGCACCTTGGGAAAAATAAAATCACCCTCTACAGAGTTGGCAAGTGAACTCAGCTCTAAACATTGCAGCATGTGCCCTCTTCTCCGATAAAATGTCTGTTGTCAGTTTGTTATTATTTTGTATTAAACTGTGTACATGGGATCATTGTTTTGACTGGTGGAGGTGAATGTGATGGTTTGCGTGTGTATGCGTGTGTTAATGTGCTGTAAGAAGGCTCAATGGGTGTGATAAATAAATAATCACCCACCACATGGACTGTGGCTTAAAGGTCAATTAGAGCTTGACTTTGGTTGTATGGGGAGAATCCTTTAACATTGGCCATATATCCGCTGACAATGAAGCATGCAGTCTGTCGAGTGTGTCTGTGTGTGTGTGTGCACACGCTATGTTGGAAAGCCCTTGTTTACAGTAACAAGGGATGATGATATCGGTTTCACCATCATCGGTTGGGGGTAGGGTGGGAGGGATGAGGGGCTCCATCGCATGTGATGCTGGATGTGACATCACCCAGGTTAACGCAGGTCAATTCAGCTGTCAATATTCCAATCAAAAGCTGGGCTTTGTGGGCTCGTCTACCCATCATAATAACATGGTTTCAACATGATACTCAATTGCATTAAATGAAAAGCTCTAGGAGGCAAAGCTAAGCTGCTAGCTTAAAAAAAGCCCTTGCATTCCTCAACATTCTTCCCGTACTACAGCAGTTTGTTGGCGGTGCAGAGGGACAAGCTAGCTCACAACGTGCCGACTAGCTAGTTTGCTAGCTAGCAGAAACCGGCGGTTGATGGATTGGGTCCCGACGGGGGAGGCAATCTGTCTCCCTCCATTTGTGTGTGCGTGTGTGTGTGTGTGTGCGAGAGCAAGAGGGGTGGAGCGATTGAGTGGACGTGAGGAGTGATGTGAGCATATTTTGTCATCCTGCTCATTTGGTGGGGGAGGAGCCCAGTTTGAGCAGCCATGAAGCAGGGATGGATTCGATGGAAGGACAGGGAGACCATAGGCGTCAGTTACGCTGGGGACGCTGGGGACGAGTACCCACCAGTTTTCGTCAAGATTAATTTTGTCCACTTTTAAAAATGTGCAAACCAATTGCGACCGAAAAAATCCCCACATACTCAACCGAAACCGTCAAGTCTAAATCATGCGATAGGCGCGCACGATGACATGACATCTCCCCCCGTCAACAATCGCGCACCACCCCCCGCCCCCCCGTCGACAATCGTGCTCCCCCCCCATCCCCACCACTTCCAAAACCAAACTGACGCCCTTGAGGGAGACGGAGGTCACCATGAATGGGTGACAGGAGTGGGTTGTAGGAGTGGAGAGCAGAACACGTTCCCATCGCCCTCCTCTTCACATTAGTGGAGCGTGTGCAGCAGCCTTCTACGTGTCTTAGGTTACACAGGCCCCTGATACACGGCCATAGAGGGACGTCAATCTTGATCACACGCATGCCCGCACTCTAAGACGAACTCGCTGTCTCTCTCTCACACAAACACACGCTCACAAAAGACAGCCCCATTTTGAACTGTGTGAACTTTTGTCATTTAAGGGGGTGAGGGGGGCTGACTAACAGCTGTTGAACTCCCAATTGTCGTAATAACTATGGACAAAGTACCACACACACACACACACAGTTGTACATACATACATACACACACACACACACACCAGCCAGCAGTAGGGAAGGAACGCATAACCTCATTGGGTTGCATATGATTAAGTTATATGGTATGTTATATTCTCCTTGGGAGCCATGGGTCTATGAGTCGGTATCACATGAGTCACACATGGCCGACAATTATCTATAAGAAGGTAAGTGGCATTCCCAATGGGCAGAGCGAGTCTCCATGTTGGCACACCAACTGTATCGGTGTCCGTATTAAGTTTTCATATCGCACATGCCCAAGTCAAGATGGAACTTAACAGGAAGAGCAAGATGTGACCAGCGGGTCTTTGCGGCATCATAAATAACAACATTTAAATTAAATATAGCCCTACACTGCTGTTGAGTTGTACCAAGCTGCAGGGTTTGTCTATTGACCCGACAACAACTGAGTTTGTTTTGGAAAATCCACAAATATAAAGTTGTATCTCTCTATATATTTGTATGGTAGTCTGTCGGTGTAAAAAGGTAGCTGTGACTTGAGTGGTTCACATTAAGAACAACATCATGAACACGAACAAATAAATCGGTTTAAAACATTTTTTACTGTTGAACTTGCACTAGATTGGTTCCAGGTATACGTACAACAATCCACGATTCCTTTGGGGAAACTAATGCGAATTCAACGCAGCCCTCGGGTCTCTTATGAAATACTTTTCTATTACATGGCAAGAAAAAGCCACTGAGGGATTTTCAGCGGACACTCAAAAGTCTTGACAATTTGCTGAAAAGCTCTAGGCTATGATAAGCACTGGCTGTCAGCTTGGGTGTCAGGGGACTTTTTCTTTCAGTAACCCCCCCCCCCCCCCCTCAAAATCTAAAAGGTTTGATCGAAAATGTTCACAGCAAGGTCTGTGGATTATTGTGAGAAAGAGTGTCATTGTTTCTGGGAAAAACGCACCGTTTAGTTTTTCAATGTTTTTTTGATGCTTTTGAGTAAAGCAACTGAATGGATGTTTATCACTAGGGCTATAAGCAGGGGAAATACAAGTATTTTGGGTGAAATGACCCTTCAAATGAACTGATATGTGCCATGTAAATGACACATCATTTACAAATGAAATAGCACCACCACAGTGACAAATTCAGTGATGCCAAAAATAGTTAGGCTTAAATGTCTTCACCCCGCCACGTAATCTACAGTGCAATCTAGATCCGAGCGACCCTAATCTACCAAACAATCCTGTGCATCCTTGCGAATTTGGTTTGTGTACAGAGAGAGGGAACCCAGCAGACTACTGCCGATATCGAATTTCATTACTGTCAGCACACAGGAAGCAGCTTGACACAACAGAATTCGGGGTGACACGCGGTCATCTAACTTTTTAGTGGGTTTCACAATTTGTGATAACGAAATACAGCATGGTATTCACCTTGTAGGAGTTGACTACAGTCATGATTTTTAACCCTTACAAGGCTCATATACCATCAAGTCATTAACGTAAAGACACAAGTAATATAACGTTACGCTAATGGCAGGTGTGGTGAATTAACCATGAGCTTAAACCCGGGGTCGATAAATACAATAAAAGTTACCGATATATGGCAAGGCAATTACAGCAAAGATGTTAAGAGGAGCACAAATGTAAAAAAATAGATAAATACATAAAATTGGTTGGCACCGTAACGACCGAGTCAGAGACGGCCATGCTCCAGTAGATTAGTTGAATGTAAGTATACATGTTGTGCTCAGCTAGGAGGCAGCCTCAACGTTGACTTTATTTATCTCTGTGTAAGACTGACACAGGGGCCATAACAACTAGGCCGCTGGCTTGTTAAACAAAGATGTCCTCCTTTGTTTATTTAATTTTGTACAGGAAATAGGTTAATTGACTTTGTAAAAAAAAATGTCATGTCAGTAAACACAACAGTAAGGATTTCCATAATACTGTGTGTGTGTGTGTGTGTGTGTGTGTGTGTGTGTGTGTGTGTGTGTGTGTGTGTGTGTGTGTGTGTGTGTGTGTGTGTGTGTGTGTGTGTGTGTGTGTGTGTTTATATACATCTATATGGACACAAAGGGCCGTGTTAAACTGGGTTGGGGCAGCCTCCAGTTTTAACACCACACTGTGGCCCTACATAAAAGCAGAGAGAAGTAAACATGAAAGGCAAAGCAGAGCACAGCTCAGATCACCAATAAACGAGACCAAGACCTTTAGCATGCAACGCTATAGGGCCACAGAAGAGAAAGTCAAGTGAAGACGTGTGGAGAGACGACTAAAAAGTAAATCATTCTCTAATCAAGGCTGTATGTATCAAGACAAAAAATAATAATATGTTGTACATTCATGAAACATGATCTAAGTTTCATATGTATTTTTTTTTCACAGTGTTGTTTTTTTAACAACACTTTCCCTTATGGCGTACATAAGGAAAAGTTCAGCTGAACACTGACCCCTACTGCTCCCTACAGGGAATTACAAGAATGCTAATTCTAGGGAAAGCAGAGGTAATCATTCAGTTCCTAGACTGGCGGACCACCCTATGTTGTTCTCTAAGTGGAGACTTTTTAATGATTGATCTATTACAAACATGCTTCAAAATATTTAGAGAAAAGCACAGCAGGTATACCACATTCACTGTTACACAAGTTTAACTGTGGACCGTTTACAAGGGTCTAGCCTTTTCTATTAGTCTATTCCAAAGTAAAGAATCAATTGGGCCAACAGTGAAACTGTATATCCAACCAGTATCTGAGACTACCAGAGACACAAGAGTCAAGAGACCATTTCATTGTAATTAAACCACTAAACTAAGTCGGCCAGTCTGGTGTAGCACTTTCATACTAAAAATAGTATATCACAGAAAAACAGCCAAAGCAGCCACTGGCGGTGGACTTGTTGGGGTCAAATGTAATAAAGATAATGGGTTATATTTGAGTGAGTCACGGTTGTGAAACCGCAACTAGCACAGGGTTTGACTTGCTTGTTTACTGCTGACAATGTTTCCCACAGAAAGGAAGAAAAAGAAAAAAAAACAGCAAGGTGCACCAATTTCCCAAAGTGTTTTGTAAAACCAACCTTAAGCTCTGAGCTAAGCCAGAGGGAGGGTGGGTGGGTGTGGATGGGGGGAAGGGAGGGGGGAGGAGGGGGTGGGTGTGTGGGGGGGGGGGGGGGGTTGGTGGGGTTAGGACAGCGTCTGTTTACCTGAATCGTGCCAAAGTCCACGTTCTCGTAGTGAAAGTGAGCACACTCGGCCAGCTTGGGGAAATGTCCCTTGGTAAAGGAGAGTCTGAAAGGGACACACACGCGCGCACACACACACACAGGTCATGACGGTGCACTAGAGGAAATGTTTCATGACAGGCGGGGTGAGTGTGGGGGCGGGAGGGGGGGGTGGGGTTTGGGGAGTGGGGCGGGGAACAGAAATAGACCAAGGAAGCAGGGGGGAATGGAGGGGATCAAACACAGACGATAAACAGTGAGTAAGCGGCTGGGAAACGAGACACAGACAGCAGGCTGGGAAAGGGGACACATGAGAGAGTTGAGGCAGATGAACAGTGGCAGGTGTGTATGTGTATGTGTGTGTGTGCCCTAAATCTTCACCGTGTGTGCCTGTTCTGTGGATGTGTGCGCGTGTGTATCAAAGAATGTGCCTTATTTGTGCACATGCAAATCTGTCTGTGCGTGCGTGTGCCTAGATGTTCGTCTATGTGTGACTGCCTGTGTGTGACTACTGTACATATGTGTGTGTGTGACATGCACATGTGCATGCGTATGTGTAGCTGTGGGTGAACATCTGAAAATGTGTGTGTTTCTGCGTGTGTCCGCGTGCGCCTGAGTCTGTGTGTGTGTATGGGAAAGTGCCCCCCTGCTGTGCAGGAAAAGGGAGAGTGCTCCACTCACTTCTTGACGTTCTTGACCTTCATGCTGGCCGTGCTACTGCTGCACGAGCGCATGAGGGGCTCCGTGCGCAGCTCTGGGATCTCTGCACTGCGGGCCTAAAACACACACACACAACATACACAACACACACACATTCATGTCAACATCTAACCTTAAGCCTGGTCAATGGAAAAATGATAAACAACCTTGTTATTTTATATTCAGCCAAAGCATACTGGTCAGGTGAAAGTACAATAGGTTCGACCATCTAATCAGTAGAGATGACAGAACTGTGTTGTCATTGGTCAGGTGAAAGTACAATAGGTTTGACCATCTGATCAGTAGAGATGGCAGTACTGTGTTGTCACTGGTCAGGTGAAAGTACAATAGGTTTGACCATTTGATCAGTAGAGATGGCAGTACTGTGTTGTCACTGGTCAGGTAAACGTACAGTAGGTTTGACCATCTGATCAGTAGAGATGGCAGTACTGTGTTATCACTGGTCAGGTGAAAGTACAATAGGTTTGACCATCTGATAAGTAGAGATGGCAGTACTGTTTTTTCACTGTTCAGGTCAAAGTAGCAATAGGTTTGACCATCAGAACAGTAGAGATGACAGTACTGTGTTTGGGTCTTTCCCTGTTGTCCTACATTAGTCATAGATTCAAGAGAGGAGCTTGCTGCCACCATGGAGTAGTGGCTAACTCAGGTACTGCAGGCCTAGAAATGCAAAATATATTTATACTTCTAAGACTTTGTGGATGCCAAATTTTGAACGCATGAACGATTGTTCCTGGCAATTCGGCGACATGCTACCAACAGGAGATACTAATGGGCATGCCATGTTTTCTGGGTGATCCAGAAAGGCATGTGTGCTGGGAGAGTAAGGTTAATTTAAGTGAACACACTGTCACAAAGACTTGATGTGCTTATCTGCTGGTCAGTTGCTATGGCTATATTCAAATAGTTTGTAATGGGTCTGTGGAGCCTAACAGCATGTGCCACAGTTTTGACAAGCTTGCAATTCATCCGTGACACAAATCCTATTGAGACAGTTACCGGGGCTGATTAGAAAATGTCAGTGCAGTTGCAGTCCTGTTGCTACGTGCATCATCGGCGGTTAATCTATTGTGACTATTATGGGTATTTATTAGCAGACACATTGTCTCAATCACTGATTGTTTTGAAAGAGGATTATGACTTCAGTTTGCAGGTCGCCACTCCATGAAGTGAACTTTTCATTTTTAATTCATTGTTTTCACAGTAATCATAAAAGACGTTTAGCAACAATAGACACATGATCAGATTTGGTTACATGTACACAGAGATAGTAGCCTTGCAAGGCAAATAACCAATGTAATATTCGGGTCTGCTCCTCGCCTACAACCGACACTGTCCCAGAACAAACAATGTCAAGTAAGCGAGGCTGGACAAGTCTTGCATCAGCCCAGCGTCAGTTAAGGTGGTATGCAGATGAGGTCAGACTTTGGCAGGAAAGAAACGCTGACACTGCGGTCAGCTCAGCCCCGGGGACGGCGGATCTCCTGTCACCACAGTGCGGTGGCTTCCAACGGTTTCAACTACCGGGGTCACTTGTCACGGCCCTGAAGCAAAACACGCCACATGATCGCAGCCCATTGTGAGAAATACCGAAGTGTCTATTAAGTTTGGAGCGGAGGGGGTCGCATCAAGAAGGAGAGAGAGACAAACGCAAAAACAAGAACGCTAAAGAAATAAGATGAGGCAGGATAGTGTAGTGGCTAAGGTTTGTGACTCCCAGCTGAATTGGTTTCAATCCCCAATGTCCTACAATTTATTGGTGGCAACCTTGAGCAAGTGAGATGAATAGACCTACATTCACAGTCACAAACGCATACCAAATTCATGCCCTCATTCTCAAGTTTTTTCTCAAGCTCAAGTTTGGATATCACAGACTCATCTCTGGTCTACACTATAGTAGGGATAAGCTGTCTGCATGCATCTTTGTGTTTTTGACAGTATGATGTACAGAGCTTGTATTACCTGTGGGGATGGTTTTTGAAAAGCTTTTCTCTTTGCCGGGGACATTTTGCAACTACTTAATATTTTTCCAATCTTTTTCCAATTGAATGTAATTTTAGTTATACACAAAGTTAGACACACATAAATAATCTAAAATCCACACAAAGTATGAGTAGTGATGAATGTGATTGGATTTCAAAACGTAAATCTTTTCATATAGTTTGGTCTGGCAATGATTATTGTAAAAGAAATGTGAAGAAACCAAATTTTTATCAGGCTGCCAACAATCACAGCCAATTAATGCCCAAAGCAATTAACTACATGAATAGGCCATCTAGATCTAAATCAGATTCCAGTAACCAAGCATCTCTCCTCAACGCACAAGTAATGTGTGTCTTAGACGCTGCAATCAACTGGGCCTCTGGGAAAGAGAGAAATAAACTCTGAACCCAGGGCACCGCCACTACGCCAGCGAACGCCAACCTCACTTAGCTTAGTTTCCCGTTCCTGTCTGCGTTAGAGTCGACGTGCATAATGAGCGCCGCTCGCAGCGCTCGTATGAAATATTAAATAACGAACACCAACATTGCGGTATTGTTACCGTAAGCCCCTCCTCCCCCTGATTAATATTCATTACTGTGTTACGTTTGGTGTACGTCAACACTTGCCGTAGCCGCTTCCCAATCAAAACGAAAATATAAAAAAACACTTGCGATACGGGACGCGGCCAGGGTTGGCTCGGCGCGTTACCATGACGACGGCCTCATTTCCTCTGCACTGTCGATGTCGACACAAAGTGTTCCGGGGAAAGAAGAAAAGCGAGACAGAGATAAAGAAGAGAGAGAAAGGCCAGCTAAACAGAGAGACGGACTGAAAGAGGAAGACGGGGAGAGAGTGCTACAGAGAGAAAGAGGGAGCAAGGAGCGCTGAAAGGGGAGTAAAATGATGAACGATGTGGATGGAGTGCAAGGCAGAGCAGGCAACACACATACGGTACGGACGGATAAGTACCGGGTAGGTTCACATCCCTGTCTCAGAGGGCTTTCAGCTTTGTACTCGGGCTTCGCCACATTAAAACGCTGCATCTGCATTCATGATATAAGGGCGCTGTGCTAGAGGAGAGTGCCGTGGCGAGTTGAAGACGATTTTGAATGGAGGTGCGTGTTGCTGACAGCTAATCCATGAGTGGAGTTAGAAAAACAACCACCACCACCACCAAATGAATAAATAAATGAAAGTTAAAAAATGAAAAAGCCATCAGAGAAGTGTGTTATTAGGTAGGGGTTCAATGGGTCACTGCCACTGTGTCAGTCGACCTGGAAAGAATGTAATGACTGAGTGCGTGTCTGTATTCTGTGTGCTTGTGTGTGCGTGTGGTAGTATAAAGTATCGATATTTCCATGTGCTTGTGTGCATGTAGTACACACGTGCATCTGTACATCCCCGTTTGTGTGTCGTCTGTGTATATCTCACCATGGCACTAATGGTCTCCTCCCAGTCAGGTCGGTCTCGGGGGTGGATGTAGGCCAGCTCAGACACGACGTCTAGGTCCTCGTCCTCGAAGTGCCGGCCGGACCTTAAGCCCCTGGGAACACACACACACACAGTTCATAAAGACACACGCTTGACATTTGGTGGATGTCAAAATGATAAAATCCCATAAACATTGCTATAGCTAGAAGAAAAAAAAGCTCAATGCTAGAGCTTGACCCTGGTTTGGAAAGGGCAGGAAATACGGCTGTCATCATGTAGTGCTGAGACACAGAGACGATGGTTATGTGTGTGTATATCGAAAGGAGGGGCGAGCTGGAAAAGTTCAGCACACAATGGAGACAGCAACACAGGCGCAGGTACAGGGAGGGACGCTTGAACACACTGAATGGACTTTTGTTTTGCTACGTTTTCACACCGTGAGCAGAAAAGGCAGGAATTTTGCCATCCTGAATGTGATGGGAAGATGGCCCCGGAGCCGGTGGGGTCCAGCTGGAATGATGCCAAGTTGCTGCAGGCCATGGGGGTGGGCGGGAACTATGGACACAATATAGACCACGCAGAGACCCCTACATGGTCTACTATACTGTATGTGAGAGTGGGTTGGGGGGGGGGGGGGGGGTGGAAAATTAGGGCACAACCAGGTCGGGTGGGGTGGTAGGGTGTGACATGAATTCAAATGAACTGGCGGTGGAGGAGGCAGGATGAGAATGGCCTGCGGACAATGGAGGGATCCATGCTGGAGTCCGGTGGCCTCAGGCGGGGCACACTCTAGTGACAGTGGCGAGCAGGATGGCTAGCGAGGACAGATTCAAATGCAGCATCGCAGCATGGGAATAATTGGACCCAAGGGCAGACCAGATGCCGATATAAGAGACCAGAAGAAAGGGAGTGAGGTCGAAGAATAATCTGCATACAACCACCGTTCTCCAAACACACACCCACACAGACACCTAGAACCACACAACCTTTAATCTGTATCTGCCTTAAATTACCTCCATTTGTAAAACCAAATGACTTGGCTCTACCCATGTCCTCCTTACGCAGACTACCAAAGCATTCAGTCAGACTGGCAAACACATAAATCTCATCTTCCAAGGCCACCAGAAACCCATCTTCAATTTAAAATACATTTTTAAACACATATTTAAGATTGCCACAACCCCTCTTTGTGTGCTACCCCTGGGTCCTGCTGTAGCAAATCTATTAGATGGAAACATTTAGGAAATCCCAGAAGATTCCCCATTTCACGTCTCTGTATCCATTCATATGGAGATGTGTAGGAAAATATTGTTAAGATGAAGACTCGGTTTACAGTTCCTGACACACACACACACACACACACACACACACAGGGCTGAGAATACATATCAATGCAGTGCACCCCACTTTAGTGATGGTTGAAAAATAAAAGGCATATACTGCACGGCTATTATAACTCTGGCAATGTCATCATAGACACACACACATGCATGGACACACACACACACACACACACACACACACGACAATACTACAATACTGAAGCAGTCTCAGTCCCAGAGGACATCATTATAGTCAGTGATGCTATCAAAGGTCAACACAGTGCTTCATAAATCTTGTAACCACTTCAAAAGATTTGAGACCAAGGAAGTCATTAATGGGTCTATGATTTAAAGGGGAATTTCACTTTATAACAGCTTCTGGGGTCATTTTCACACCTACGCAGGCTTTTATGTACACCCGATAGTTTTAAGGTTGCTTGCTTCAATATTTAGATATTTGATACCCGTGTGAGCAAACCACCACCCCCTCGCCCCATCCAACAGAAGCCCATTCAACATCAAACTCCAGGTTAAGACTCATTGTAAACGAACGTCCCTGCTTCTCATGACTGATATTGTCCTTCCAAATGTGTCAGCCTTTTTCAATATTTGATATTTGACACCCGTCTTCCTAGCCTCAAAAGTGGCATCCGTGTTAAACGCGCACCGGAGTCAGGAGTTCAGGCATTCCTGGGTGTCGTGTATGCTGATGACAATCATGATGACAATGATGGTGGGTGGCAGGAAGTAATCTAACAGTAAGACCGGTGGTGGGGGGGAGGGGTCTCTGGAATGTGGCGGCCGTTACTCGACTAGGCTGTCCTCGTTCGGCGGCCGACCGGTAGCGTCACTCCGCGCCGTTCAGCGGGTCACTGAGCATTACCCCTGGAAATCAGAGCACAGCTTCCAAGTGAAGGCCTGAATTGGACATCCTATTCCTGCCTTGTCCAGCAGCTCCAACACCGCCGCCGCCAGCAGCAGCAACGCTATGGCTGACGGCAGTGAAACAGACTCCTGCAATTCCCAGCATTCTTTAAGTTAAGAGGCGCACAAGGAGGAGAAGCACCTGCTCCAGCCACTCGCACCGCAGCGCCGGCCAAGAACTGCCAAAGAGAGATCTCTGTGTTTGAAGATGGGGAGCGCACTTTACAGTCCTTCAGAAGAAGAAAAAAAAAACACCGCTAGCCCAACAGAAGAGGGGAATCATCGTCTGGAGAAATGTACTATGCTCAGCTTCCAGGCTCAACTTCCCTGCCAAGCACGTCTGACAGTTCCCACTTCCGCCATCCTTGTTTGCTTACCGCCCCCCCATCCAATTTTAAGTGCATAAAAACCTGCATTTCCTCCATTTAGCTTTGTAAGCAAAAGTTAAGTCTTATTTCCCTATCTTTCTCCCAGACTCTCTAGCCCGGCCAGAGACCTAGCCTGTTCTCGATCGCATCTAGTGTTAAGGAACAGCAACACTATGGAAATAGTGCAGTGTTTCGTCAGGGATGACAAGCAAATAGACTCTAATCATATTCTACATCTCTCCCGTAAACAAACCACGTTGGGAGTGAGTTGTTGTGAACACGTTTCTAAATCCCTCCAAACTGTAATAAATACAGCTGAAAATCCTTTAAAAAACACATTCTGGATATTTTTGTAATGTCATCTACTCAGATCTTCTCACATTATGCGCATTACTGCATGATTGCGTGGTAACAACAGAAATGGCAGAGTATGTCTTAGCTTTATTAGTCATGCAACCTTAATCTATTAACACTGACACTGCTTATTCCACAAATGCCCTTCCCCCACAATTTCTCATGTGTTTTTGGCACATTTTATCCACCTTAAACCTGGCTATAATACCAAGTATTTTTGTAACTTTGATGTCTGTGGAGTGTGTGTGGTTTACAGCCTCACCTGGCCTGAGTCAGACTGATTAGACTCTGGGGATGGGTGGGGCAGCACACCTGTGGTGCATGAGCAATCATGGCACCCAGGATAAACCATTTATCACCACACACACTCAGGAGAGAGCCTCTGTCATGACAGTACGTTACACCAGCTTGGCTTGTAACAGCTTGCCTTTTCCAATAAATGGATTTCTCAACCAACTTCAACCTGTGTCAGAGGGCCCCGGCAAAAGCCACTTGGGTGGCAGTAGGCAACTGCTACAATGTCAAAATGCACATAAACATGTCAATGGAAACTCATAGCTCCAGGGGCTTCACATCTATGTTGGGTAAGCGCTATTAATGGCATTTACCTTGACTTAACCAATTTTCAGTGTTGATGTAGGCAACACTTCAGCTTCATGGAATTTTTGCGCTATTAACAAAAACAACTGAGGATTCTTGCAGTCCAGTTTAAGTAGACAAAGACCCTGACAGAGGACTCTTGTCACGGTCTATTTCAGTGTGTCCCTTTTTAACATTAGACAACACTGCAGGGGAGATTATCCAACAATGACAACAACAAAAAATAGATAGGAAGGATAACATGGGAAGGATTCTTCTATTGAAAGTCCATGACAAGTTTTAACACAATGTCTTTGTGGTAAACCATCTGTTGTAGCTTGCCCTTCTCATAACATACTTACAGGAAAGGGGATTATCGTGTAGCTACCCGACCCGTGTAGTAGTGAGTGTGCATTATTTGTATAAATATCTGATGTTTTTTTTATGCTATGTAACTTAAATGCACATAGTTCAATATACAGTATCTATGACCAAATTGAGCCCTGCAGGGAATGTCATGGCATGGCATCATACAAAAAGGCCTGTGATGAATGACGCAAGTAAAGTGGCAGTACAGGGAAATAGGGACAACTAAAACGGTGCCACACAAACCACCATCCAACAGTCTGTGGAGACTGTTTGGTTATAAATTACAAGTAGCAAGTTAATAAACAGGTGGGCTGAGGACTGTATTGTACGTTGGCAGACTCAAATCAATTGAGTGTACCTCCAAAGAAAATCAATCATTCTTGCATTTACCAGCGTGGCTTGGGCTAAGTCAATAAATATATGCATCTCCTATTCATTTTTAATGAAGCGTCTTCAAGAGGCATGATACTAGTGTTGTTACAGTTGGCCTATTTCTGGCTAGATTTCCGAAGAATTTGTTATAATTTTTAGCAAAGAGAATGCACATGATAAAAACAAATGTTTTTTTATGATGACTGTCAGGAATTGCACCAATCATTTCAAATAGCAAGAAGTAAAAGAGAGACAGCTCTCTTCTCTTATCTATTCCGCTGATGGGAGTCAAGACTGACTTATTTTGGGCATTCCCAACTGGGTTTGTTAGAGGCTGATGCAAAAACACAAAAGCTCTTAAACCATGCTGAAAATGTAGACCTATATACCAGAAAGAGGCACAGTTTTGCACAAAAAAAATGGTGCCCTGCAATGCAACAGTCCTGAAGAAGCTTCAGTTGTGAAGTTTATATGCACAAAATGATGACTATTATGTTAAGTTTCATAAAAACTTTGTGTAGCTGTATCAGGCATGTGTTCACACACACAGCAGTTGATTCATAGATTTTGTATTTACTTTGATTTAACTATTACTTTATTCAAGATTGGTGTTTGTCACATGTGTAAACTACCTAAATTAAATGATTAAGTTTGCAGATAATTTAATCTCATCACTACATGCGTGTTGTTATAATAACATGTCAAGATTTCAATTCTTTATTATCTGGGGAAATCCGCAAAAGGAGAATAGGCGATGGGTGTAACAGTAGGCTATGTCCAGCAAGTAATAAGCTTGTCCTTCGAGTTCTTCGAGCTTGTGGTTGTGAGGTTATTAGTCTACAGTTTAAGTAACTTTTAGAGAGCTTGCTAAAGGTGAATCAACCCAATCGACTGAAACCATCTGCCAACAAAGTTTATTAAGTTAGAAAGTTTAGCAGGTTAATAGAAGCACAACTCCAGAGACAGTGGTTTACGGTTTAATACGGTCAATAGAGTTAGGGTTCAATAAGGTAAATTCTCCCGTCCAGATCTCCCCGTTTTATTTAGATCTAGGTTTTTGTTGTTTTGACATTGTTTGATTACCTCCCCATCATTTATTCATGTTAAATGCTTTTCTTTATTGTGTAAATTATGCCATTATAATCTAAGGAGGAAGTAATGCCCGTGGAACTTTGACTTCAGATAGATTAGATTAGCTAGATTGATTAATCTTTATAGTATTCTAATATCTAATATTAGTTATATTCTTCCTAATGGAAGTGTGCCCCATTCGAGTAGTAAAATAATCCAAGTTATGTTTAGATCAATTTAAGCCCCTTAATCACGCTACATTGGTTAGTAATAACCTGCCATTTAATTGTGTTTATTATAATTGTGAAATATATGCGTTGGCCTACACAGAATATCATATAAACAGCACAAAATAGAAGTAGAGAAGTTGTTGCTTATACTAATATGTGGTTACAATGACCTTTTTGGCACATGTGTAAACTGTTTACTGTCAACACCATCAATGTTGGCGTAAGGTGATTATAATCAAGTTGGCAGTGCCATGTGCACATACAATGTAGAATTAAATGATTCTACATTGAACTGGTCAAGAACACAATAGTGTCTTGATAAGAGTTTCTACAATATCATTGAAATCCATTGGGACTTGAGGTGAACATGGCAAGAACAGTGGAAATCTCCTGCTTTGCTGTTCCTTTATTAGAGGTGAAAGGGGAAAAAAAACCTGGAGTCAGTGTTTTCCAGAGAGTATGTGTTGAGACAACACACAGTCAGCGGCAAAGTACAAATGTAGGGATACCGAAAGGATAAGAGCCACAGACAACCCCGCATAGAGGCGGTCATGAATCTCAACAGCTGAAGTCTTGCATCTAAAGAGTCTGTCAGCTGCTGTTTGAGTGTCTAGCAGCCGTCCTCATGGAGTCAAGGGTTTAAAAGAGTAGACTTTTGGGACACTGAGAAAGCTTCACTAACAACTACTACTGCGGTGCTCAAATGGATAAGCGAGCAGCAACAAATAAAACAAAGGTGCTACTGGAAGAAAGCACTAAACAAAAAAACAAACATGTTCAGCCAAAGTCTAGCTAATTGAGGCCATTACTGTGCCTTGTATAAGACAAGGTAGCCGAAAATATCTGAAAAAAGGATTCCCATTCCATTCACTCGTTCCAATTTGCCTGAACCCAAGTGCTGAAGAAAAAATCTTTATAGACATCCTTCCAGGGGTAGCTTCTGATGGTCTGGCCTGCACTCCTAAAGACAGCTTTGTTCAAAGTAGTGCGGCTATTCCAACGTTTTATCTGATCATTGAACATTTCCATGGTAACCGAGCACAGCAGTTACTTTTAGTCTAAGATGGGCTCACGCATGGATCAGGGATCTAACCCGTTGACAGGATCACCATGACAAATCAATACATACACCACACATGGAAGGAAAGGCATATACACACACAGTCAACATTGCAAACCGCCCACATATAAAGGCCGTTGATGCAGTCCCCTGGAAACCTCGCTGTAGAGAAACACCACATCACTGAGTCTACTCATGCAACACAAATGACAGATTATTCCCTCTGAGAAAACACGTTTCCTTGCTCTTTGACAAAAAAGGATTTACTTCAGGTTTACGTTTGCTTGAACTATTTGCGATTTTGTTATTAATGAGCAGGTGTACAGGGGTTAGGTTAGGTTCCATATTTTTCAGGGATGGCTACAGGTAGGCTATTATTGGTAATGGGGTATGAACCCATAACCTTTTGGCTGGGAGTCAAATACCCTAACATAGCCGATAAATGTGTGACTCACGACAGCTATTTAGGTTTCACCATGGAGCGTGCCGACGTATAAACGGAGTGTGTATACGAAATCTGTGTAGCAGTGTAGACGGGCTGGTTCAGTTCTCTTCAGGTGTCTCCTCTTGGTTGTCTCTACATGCTGTGTCCAAGAGGCAGAGAAAAACATACTTAATACCAAGACGCTTCAACATCCATGTCTGGAGATTGCACCATGAGCTATGCGTACTTGCCAAATGCACCCCACCAATGATTAACGGGTTTACTGATAAGAGCGGTGAATAAGAAGGGACATTCTATTTCACTTAGGTTGTAGATTAAGAAAAGAGACAGACTGATATATGCGGTCTCTTAAAAGGGGAGGGGAAGTGGTGGTAGTTTTCTGGGAATTCATCTTGTATTACAGTCTTTCATTAAAGTTCGTACTGGAGCATTGTAGTGTTCAAATTAGTGGTTGAAAATGAATAATACACGGATAGAATAATTTTGAATCCACTTTACAACTAATTACTTGAAATGATTAATGTTGTAAAAAAATGTAGCTAATAAATGGCAAAAACTAAACAAAAATAAACAAAAAACGGCAAGTTTGTAGCACCAATGCATCAAAAGGAGAACATGATAAATACCAGAGTATTTGGTAATCACAACAAAAATAATTATTGATTAGGACTGGTCTGTGGCCAACAGATTTCCCTGTAGTAAAGGAGGAAATCGGTACAATTCTTGCTCGATCTCACATTCGTGTAGCAGCAAAGTAGGCAGGCAGATGCTTTGATTTAATGATGATCGTTCAAAACCCCATCAAGTCAAGCATGGGGTTCCCCAGGGTCGAGCTCCATCATGCTTTCATCCACTCCACCCAGCATTTCCAGTGAAGAGGACATTGACTTTTGAGTGGAATGGATGATGGTATAATGCACAGGAATACAATGCACTCAGTACAATGTTGCGGACATTCACCATTTGTTTCGATTGTTGGACAACTAATAACAAAATTGGTAATTCAAAGACAACCAACTAAAAGACATGCTCTTCAATTTAGAAACCACAGTCTTACCCCGCACATAAGTAAGCAAAAGGGATTGACTTGTTAGACCATGTTACGGTTCAGCTACTTTAAGAAACTAGATCAACAAGGAGCGGCAGTCGCATCAGCCAGCACTCCTACTGCAAGACGTGTGGGGTCCGACTGTCGGTGCTCAGTACAAGGCGTCCAGACTCCAGACAAATACAGATTAATACTTCTAGGTATCCTTGTGTCCCCATTCTGTCATCCATCCCCGAATGGCTTGCCCCCTCCAGTCATCCGGGCTCCACGACCTCCTCACCACCAGGGCCAATACCAGGGGGCATCACCAAGCGCTTTAATAAAACACGCTGGCCGACAAAGGCACGGCACATCCTCTAATGAAATGGACCAAGAGCAGTGGTTGAGACTGCATTTCAGGGGGTCAGTTTCATCTCTCTCCCTCTCTTTTTCTTTTTCCTCGATGTTGCAGCATTCCTTTGGAATTGTTAGCTAAGGACACCATCTATTCATCTTCTCGTTCCTTTAGCATCACTTCTGTACATTGTTCCTCCTTGATTATCGTTGCATATCCACAAGGTCTCTCTCTCCCTCTCCCTCCCTCTCTCCCTCTCTCTCTCTTTCTCTCTCTCTGATCAGTTTTAATGTCGGGCCAGTGTCTAATGTATGCTAAGCTGCTGCTACCATGGTAACCCTGGTGCAGGATTTAGACCTAGTTCAGAATGAAAGATGAGAGATGGGGGGTGTTGGTTGGGGGCGGGGGGGCGACCTTAACTGTAATCCACCTAAACAGTTTAATTAATTAAAAAAGGGTTGGACAGATGTGTGTGTGAAAAGATGAACAGATGCCAGAGAGCATCAGTCCGGTGGGAAAGATCCCTAGCAATGTGGCGTGAAAGGAAGGGGGTGTGTCCTACAGTGAACATGGGGGAACAGCCATTGGCTAGCTGCTGGTCCGACGTCAAATGGCAATGGCTGCATGCAGCAGTGGAGTCAGTCCATTGAGAACTATTATTTGTTTCACATTCAGGGCTTTATATATATATATATATATATATATATATATATTCAATTTTGATTAAAAAAATATAATAATTGAATCTATATCTAGTAATTGAATAAATGCCACTTATTCTACAGCTGAAGAAGGACGTTACTATGTCCACACTGACAGAGATGGCATTTAAACCACCAATAATATCGTATCATGTTTCCACCCCCCGACCCACATTTGCCATAAAAGGCTTGCCATGGATTGACACACTGGCTAGCGGGTTTTGTCACTTTTTTACCATCCAATCAAATCTTGAAGGCTATACTTTGTCCTGAGCTAATATCCTGTTTTACTCACAAATATGTCATATCGCAGAAGTAAGACACGCTATAGATGCCACTTCCTAGCTTGTTCTTGAGAAGTGAATCCTAAAACAAGATCCCAGAACTATATATAACTAGATATAACTATATATATATATATATATATATATATATATATATATATATATATATATACTGTATATATACTGTATATATACAGTATATATATATATATATATATATACTGTATATGTATGAACTATATGCACACAGTTTCTTACTGGTCAGTCTGCGAATATTGATTTTAATAAAGCTGGGTCATTCACTGACATGCAACAAAAGGATAAAGGATATTTCTTTAATTAAAAAAACATTGTCGTAATTCAGTCACTGTAATTATGAAATAGACAGAATAAAATAGGGAAAGAAGAAAGGGAGGATGAGCAAGGGTTTGTTGTATGTGTGAACAATAAAGGCGGAAGTGTTTGTGTTCAAACATCCTTCTGATCCTCATGTGATGTAGCCTGTGTGTGTTAGATACAAACTCACATTTGTTTTAGTGGTTGCAATAAGGTGTGTGTGTGTGTGCGGACGTGCAGAGACTCAGCTGTAGCAATGACGTAATTAGGAGAAAGCCGACACGCCAAGTGCTGTGAGCAGACTGACTGGCGTTTCTCATTGAAGGGGGGAATCTGTACAAGGGGGGGCTTCCGGAAGAGTCAGCTGCATTCGGGGATGGCTAATGACAGGGTAGTGGGAGGTTGGCTAACGAGTAACGACCACAGGTACCAGGAGGTTGGGACTGCAGTGCAAGTGTGTGTGTGTGAATTAGAGTCAGCTTAACAACCCTCTCCCCACCCCCTCCTCCTCTGCGCATACTGTGGTGTCATTTCTCCTTGAGGTATAAGAGAAGCAGAGGCCAAGTAACACACACAAATACAAACACACACGTTTATATTTGTGTAAATAGAAAGACAGGGAAAACCAGCTGAGCACATGCGCTACTCTGTACTCACAGTGCCACAGCTGTAGGGCTGCCGCTGCCGGTATTCATACATCCGCATGCATGCACACACACATGCACACACATGCACAGAACACAGAGAAGGAATTTAATCGGCATTTCAAAACACACACACAGGCAAATGCATGAAACATCCCATAGCTACACAAACACAAACACAGACACAGAATGCACCTTTTTACTGGAAGAGCAAAGTAGGAAAACTCGTGCACTCTCTCTCTCTTACTCACACACACACACACACACACACACACACACGACAACATGCACACACCGAAACCAAACACTAAGGTGTGGTCTTCTTCCCTCTCTACCTCTCTCCCTACCGCTGCCGTACTGTAACGGTCCTACAGTAGAGCGGCAACGTGCGTGAGTACGTGCGTGAGTATGTGCGTGAGTACATGAGAGAGAGAGAGAGAGAGAGAGAGAGAGAGAGAGAGAGAGAGAGAGAGAGAGAGAGAGAGAGAGAGAGAGAGAGCGAGAGAGAGAGAGAGAGAGAGAGAGAGATGGTGGGGGGTGGGCTCACCTGTCCAGGACATCATGGCTGGACGCGGAGGCTCCGGGCAGTGTTAGCGCTGAGATCCCCACTGCTGCGGCAGCCCCGCAGCCTGCCTCCATGATACTGACTCACCGCAATCAGCTGCCTTTTCCAGAGAGAGAGAGAGAGAGAGAAAGAGAGAGCGAGAGAGTGAGCGAGCAAGAGGGAGGGAGGGAGGAAGGGAGGGAGGGAAAGAGAGATAGAGAGGGTGGGAGGGAGGGATGGAGGAAAGGAGGGAGGGAAGGGTGTCAAGAGGTAGGGAGATAGAGACAGCGAGGGAGAGAGCGAGAGAAGAGCCAAGTGGGAAGATGAGATAAGAGAAGTCACATGGAGTAAGGGGAGAGTGGGAGAGAGAGAGAGAGAGAGAGAGAGAGAGAGAGAGAGAGAGAGAGAGGGGAAGAGGTGATCGGATGACAGCCGCAAAATGCAGGAGAGGGACAGATTTGTAGAGAGGAAAAGGGGAGAGAGAGGAGGAGGGGGCTGTGAATAAGATGTGAAAAGGCAAGGAGAGATAAAAAAGAAGATGAGAGGAAAGACTGACAGCAGATTGGAAAAGAATAAAAATGAAAAAAAGGGGAGAGAAAGCAAAGAAGCAAGGACAAGAAAAATCATTAGCTCTGGATCTATAGACTGTGGCTCTAACACAGCACTAGGAAGGATCTGTCTAACGCTTCAGTCGAACATATGAGTTTCTAGCTAAAACAACACACCAGTATGAATCACTGCTGCTCGGCTACAACGTGCTGCAGACACATGGGCACACGCTATCGCCATTTCTGCCAGCTTGAGTCATAACTATTATATAAGAGGACCACAACATTTTTCTGAATGGACGATATTTGGCCATTCAGAAACAATTATAAAATCATTCAGTTGTTTTGTTTTGTTGTTAAATTACAATCAAATTCTAAAGATTTTGGGTTCACCAAAATGAGCTCATGAAATGTGATTTAAATCTGAAAGTATTTGTTTCACAATTCCTTGTTGTCAATATTTAGAGATCCAACTAGAGGCATGGCAGTGTGAAAGAAAGAGTTGTGGCATGGCATCCATCAAATATATAACGGCATATAAATCCAAACTATTGCCTTGTCAATGTTTACCATCTGCTCATTTCCACTTAGGATATCAATCAACTGAAGTAGCACCAGACATCATTTAACTTTTCTTCATGATTAAGATTGATTGTTGCGATATATATATATATATATATATATATATATATATATATATATATATATATTATACAAGATGAAAAATACATACGATTAGGTCGTAGACAAATTACCCATAACCATGTACTACCTTCCTTTATAGGCTAGCCAATAGGGATGCAACGGTACAGTTTTGCCACGGTTCGGTTTGTATCACGGTTTTTGGGCCACGGTAACGGTTCGGTTTCAATATATCAATATTATCTTGGCTCTAGCATACAGGAGGTTATATTTGCCTTTTCTATTTCAAATCAACAATGTGCTTCTACTTACAGAGAAAATATTAAATGCATAGCCAGACACAGATGAAGCAGAATCACAAAAATGTATTATAAGAAAAGAACACCATCATTGCCTTCTGTCATAAACAGGCAATATTATCCATAGTGAAGTGCAGCATAAAGTAATGTGTAATTATTTACATTATTCAATAAACTCACTCTTCTTCACACATTTAAAGAAAAATACTTAACTGTTATACTAGGGTGACCATATTTCCTGAACCTAAAACCGGGACACTTTGCGGGGGGCGGGGGGGTGCTGGCGGAACATTTCGGTTGCGCGATTGACAACAGGGGACATTTCATAGTGGTTGGTGGAAACCGGGACACTTTAGCGTCCCGACAGGCTTTTGTCGGGACTCGGGACACGCAACTCAAAATCGGTCAAACCGGGACGTCTGGTCACCCTATGTTATACACCCTCAAAAAAGTAGTGAACAATTCTGACACACACTTCGTACAGTTCAGGAACAATCTTACTGCTGAAATGCGTGCGGGAGGGGATATTGAAGCGATGATCGAGAACATTTATCATGTAGCGGAATCCAGTGCTTGCACACTGTGCTTTGTTTGCTGACGGTCTTTTTGCCTTGTTCGTCATACTCCACGCTGAAGCCAAAATGTTCCCATACAGCGGATTTATAAGATGACGGTGCCTCTTCAAATTTCCTTTTCTCTGTTTCGCGTCCACTCGCCATGATCATGCATGCAGCCGCCCGCCGGTAAAGTTTGTTTCTTCTCACATGGCTCCCCTTCATTTGCATTTCAACGCGCTTATTGGGTCTTGGGAAATTCAGTAAAATTCTGATTGGTTGTTGCAAGGTTGAGGAGAGGCAAGCTGAACAGTCTACGCGCGCGCAATAACCTTGTATTAAATAAAAAGTTTAATGTCGCGTATTACCGAAATATTGCGGTTTAGGTTAGTCTATCGAACCGAACAGGCCAAACCGAACGGTTCAATAACATATCGAAAACCGTTGCATCCCTACTAGCCAATCAGGGCTTGGAGGAGGGGGGGGGGGGGGCGAGAGAGGAAGGAGAGAGAGTCTGACAAATTGTATGAGTAGCTCAATCTCACCTGTAACTACGGGACAGGGTAGATCTAAACAGTGTAGTCATCGATACAAACAGGAGGCTGGCAACACGACTGCAATGACTCTAAAAAAACAGATGAGATGGATACCCTTTTTGTTTTTTTCAACAGTCACACATTCAATCCCAATAGACACAGGCAGATGAGACAGCGTAGAAAAGATGGGGGGGGGGGGAGAGAGAGAGAGAGAGAGAGAGAGAGAGAGAGCGTGGGAGGTGAGAATTGTCCGTTGCCACGGCATAAGCAGCTGCTTCTGAATCATGGAGAGACCGCTTGCTGTGCACGCCCTGCCTCTGGCGCTCGGGCTTGATGAACTATTTAATGAATATAGATAGAGAAGCTGATGTAGATTAACAATCAATTTGTTTTCTCGCTCCCCCCCCCTCTCTACAGAGGGATTCACATCCCAGAAGATGCTCACAAACTATGGGCATCTTCACCGTAGACGAGCATGCATGGCAGGCAGTGCATGAATGATGATATCAGAATGACGCTATAATCTCACCACAAAGTGCAGTACTCACGCCATTGACCACGCATCGTTTTAAATGCACAGCTTTGGTTTTTTTGTGTCGTACATAGCATTTCCCTCCATCTCCATTGGAAATATTTGAATGTTAATTGTTCCCATAAATAATCTTCATCCAACTCTTATGCTCTCAACAGAGTGCTTGAGGATGCCAGAAAAAGATTGCCTTTCCAAGGAATTCAAGAGTGAACATGATTTAGTATGAGTGTGCACCATGTTAATTTCTTTCCTCTCTAACCGACTATCTGCTCTACAGACAAGGTGTTAGGCTGCAAAATGTAGTGTTGTTTAGCTAGGGTAAAATGTGGACAGTAGGGTGTAATACCCATCCGAATCATTTTTCATTTCCTGAGAAATATAATAATGGGAAACGCGTAATTTTTTTAAACATTTAGAACATATTGGATTAGATCTATATTTAGAAAATATGTAGGCCTACACTTTACTTTCTTAAAACATAGGGCCTATGCAACAGTTGTGTGCGTGCGCCGGTGGAACACACTGGAAGCTTATTGTAATTAATCCAAAACTTAAGAAATGGTCTGTTAACTTTATGTGATCATTGACTTTACTTCTATATCTAACATTGCTTGGCTATTACAGATGGCTCACACCAGCAGCCTCCGCTAACAGCATATGGAATCCGTCTCAGCTTAATAGTATGACTTTGAAAATGACTTTTGTCAATTTCATTTGTCTATACAATGAAGAATGGTCAAATATCACCTCCATGAGGCTGTTCTCAGCAGACAGATCACAGGCAATACGCTTGGCATTTCATATTCCTCGCAGATATAGCGAAGTTCAAGCTGCATGCAAAGTTTTTATTAAGTTTGTTCTAATGTTGATTGACATAAATGCCGTTCTTTTGCCTTAATAATTATTGCTACTACAAAATACACTAAAGAGGACAGGTTGGAATCCATAGGTTTATGCATATTTCTCCTTGTTGCATTTAGTGTTGCTTGAAACATGACCATTGCTTTTTGACTGTAGCTAAAGTTCACTCATTTTTGGGAAAAATATTAATCCCTAGTGGAAAGATAAACAAATAGTTTTTGCAGAGTCATGTAGCAAGCATTGTGCTGTTGAATACACAAATATTTATTCTTTCTTGTAAATCAATATGGGGCGGTATGCTAACAATGACATCAACCACCAGGAGACATGTCAAAATGTCTGCCATCATTGTGGGAGACGTGCCACTGACCCCCAACTCAGTGTGCAATGACATAGGCCACTATGAAAGGCTGGCCAAATAAATCCGTGGAAGAGTGAGGACAAGGTTGCGAGGTGGTACCAGAACAGGACATATGGGAAGGACATTGGTAATAATGTCTTGTGGGGCCAATCTGCATTCTGCCAGCAATAAATCCCTACAACCATTTAGTCATCAGGTAGGCAAGTCGATTTTATCCAAAGGGACTTTCAGTGAACACACCTTACATCGTTGGCAAACTCGGTCAATTCTGAAATTGTTAATTTGTGTGTGCATAAATATTTAAATTAGGGCTGCAACGATAAGTCAATTAATGAATTAGTCAACAACAAAAAAATCCTCAAATCAAATTTTCAAGTACAAATAGCCAACATTGGCTGTTGTTGACATCACTTTGGACTATATTAACTTGTGATGGGCATTTGCTATTATTTATAACATTATAGAAATGATCAGGTCGATTATTTTATAGAATCTGAAAAAAGAATCATTAGATGAATTGAGTTTCTTACATGCCAATCATACAAGAGAGGTAGGCGGGGTTTAACTAATTAACTAATGCAGCAGAAAAACCTATTAATGCCCGTCCTTGGCAGTGCCTCACCTCTGATCGTCCAAACATTGCAAAGCTTTGAATTTCACAGACAGGGTGTCTTGCGTAAAAAAGGAAGCTGTCCTTGTCAGAATAAAATATAATTTGTTCCTGGGACGAGTTTGAGTCAGAAAACATGTTTATAGTTTAACCATTTCAAAAAGTATGGTGCTTGGCATTTGATCCAGCTAAAGTCATTATTAATTAGCATTGTTTGCCTTTGTGGTTTCATGGCCTCTGTTAAATCCTGCTCTAACTCTACTTAAGTGAAGTTAAATCATATATGAAGGCGTTGCTGGCAAACAAACCAGCATGTGTTTGTCAGATGTTTTACTGTGTAATACCTCTTTATTGTTCTGAATTTATTTTTTTCTATATCAATTATATTCGTATCACCCTCCAACGGTTACATCTCATATCAAATGACTCCTTCAGGGGACATTTTCAGGAGACGAGCAAGGTTTGCTGATTCATCACTCAATATGAAACCACTACACCACTCAATTATTTGTTAAGGTGGCCATGTCCCAGATAGATAAGAAGGGAAAATGCAGGCAGTGAACGCAAAGGAAGGTCTGAATGTTGATGAAGCAGCCTTACAAAGGAGTCCGCTTTTTAGCCCATATATGCCAAGAGCCAAAGGACTAAGGCAAAAGTAATTTAAGATTCAGACATGTGACATGAACCAAACAGATGGTGTCCGGCGGTGAAGGTTTAATTCTGACCTTTCTTAAAACCTTGTATTTTTTTTTATACATCAAACACAAAGAAAAAAAATAACCTACAACTTCTCCTTTGGGCATGCTTTGCATTTATTTGGAACTGAAAAATAGGTTGAGACTAAATATATCTCTATATTCTCTAACAAAATAATATTTCTTAGTTTTGGAAGAATAGGGGCCCATACAACTGCCCACACAATTATTTACGACAAGTTGATTAGAGTTTGGGATGAACAGTTAAGAGATGCACATCCTTAACAGTTGGTCCTCATCCTGCCGCCCCTTGATTCATTAAAGCACTGCCATGTGGTGGCGTCCCAAGAGGGGACGCTGAGAATTTGAGACATTTGGGCTTAACATAATCCAAAAACACTGCACAGTTGTGCAGTTGCAAGGCAGCCAACATTGAAGGAGAATCATTCTCATAGTTACTCAGGCATTGTGGTTGCTTGAAGAGAGGCTGATTGAATGGGAGCTTGATGGAATCGTGAATGCAAGCTGTCCTGAAAGTCATTACGAATGCAAGCCATTCTGAAGCCTTCCAAAGGAGACCTACGAACCACAATCTTTCCACCCAATATACTCCAGTAAAAGAAACGTTCTACAACACACGCATCACCAGGCAGCCATTATCCAGAAGAATCGGAAAACAATGGCGGCGAAAAACGCCGACAACAGGTTGTGCTGCTGTGTAATTGGAGCTCATGGTCGATTATGTCGGCTCCATTGTCAGCCAGAGTTAGGGCTGTTTGGTGACATTAAATGACTTCAAGGGCCTGGATCGAGTCCCCAGAGAGTAGACTTCACTAGAGGGAAAGCCAGGTGGCCACTGGACATAATAAGGATTATTCAAGCCTGTGGATGATGAGTACGAAACAGGATTAACAAAGATGATTCTAGACAACGAGAAAGTGCATTGCTTTGCAGGCAGCATGCTGTAACAGCCGGGGGGGGGGGCATTTAGCAGAGCAATAATCTGGAATCCAGCAGTCCTACTATGTTATAGCATAACTTCCTGGGGGAGATGACACAGAGCCTGGGCCGGAAACCAAAAAATGAAGGGGCGGAGTTATGCCTTGTTTCCTGTTTCGTTAAGGAGATATTTTACCAGAGAGAAACTGATTTGCGCAAGTAGATGAAGCTTTCAGAAGGGGATTTTAATTTTAATAAGTGTATTTCTAAAGTGGCCAGTCTACACAGTTTTGATCCAGTGCTGGTCGAGTTTGTGCTCGCTGTTAATAGCCAATTACACACTGACAGATCCCCGCTTCCAGCAACATCATTGATCATAACAAATAAAAAAGATAAGCGCCCGATTCACCCAGATTTGAGCTTGTCTGCCATCAGTCTGATTTGTGAGACTAGCAGAGCAATAATATAGTAGGGAATCATAACAGTTTCAAGGAACCTTGAAATATTTTCAGGTGGAGATGCTAAGCCTGTCTAACTACACTAAGCTGATGCACAACAGATTGCTGTATCTTGAGCATTGCTTACAATACAGCATTGTTTAAGGTCCAAGGACCTCAGCTGTTTTAATTTCTGGGAATCTAGGATGGGTCAACAAGCACGCTTACCTAGGTCAAGTTTATTATCATTAAGCACAATCACAAAGGCATGAATCAATACGAAATGAAAACATTCAAATCGTAATGTGTGGAATGATACCACCAAAATGTGATCTTAGATTAATACTAATAATTTAACTCGCCGATTATAACTAGATGGAGAGAAGATCATATACTATGGGTTTGGTTACTAAATATGGGCCCATGACTATTACAGATGGTTAAAATGTCGAATTAACTGTTGTTAGTAAGTGGAAGATGAGGCACTCTACAGGCATATATTTTTCCATCAGTATTTTTGTTTGTTCGGCCAGACATATTGTTTTACATGCACTTGATTCATTTACTGGAAACTATTAATATAATTGCAGTGTCTTCTTGGCAGCTGCAGTGCAATCACTTAGCAGCCCAAAAATAAATATGAGTGATATGAGAGTGACAAGAAGATGAGGAGCGTTAACTTGAACCGAGGTTCAGACTTTAATAATGTATTCTCTACACAGCCTACATGCAAAAGGCTTGGTGACCTGACTTTCTAACAATCTGACAATCCGCTGCCACCGAGAAGAGGAGAGTCTGACATAAAAACCTCCTCCATCAGTTACCATGGAGCTTATTGGCCCACTCTGACAACTACAAATCAATATGTAATTTATCATGGATCCAGATTCCAGAGATGTAGTAAATCCTTAGCAGAGGGGTTCGAGAAACGCTGTCCTGACAGGATTCCTGTGTTTTACTGTGTGTGCCACCTTCGTCTGTCTTCTTCAACCTGTTAGAACATATCTAACTAGAGAAAGGACAGTTTTGGCTTACCCTGACTTTTGGACATATTGGATCAGTCTTTCTGCATATTCTTCTTAACAATGAAAATAAATGTAATTACCCATCTAACCCCATTGACATTTTGTAATATAATAAAGTATGTATGCATGATCTCCATCCGATTTACTCACTCAAACAGAATGCACCAACTGAACACTGTGAATGCAGGATGTTATGCGTATTCAAGTTCTTATTGTGTCTTGTTAGATGGCTGGGTGCTGTCTGCCAAAGCAGCTTGATGCTCTGCACTGACCCTGATTCTGTAGCTTGTGCATATTCATCTGGAACTCCAAAAAGGAAATAAATAGGCCACAACAGAATGGGCTGCTGTACGTCTAGCATGCATTGTGACAATAGTTTGTGTTGGCTTGATGAAATGCAGTTGCTTTTCATGTGCTCTCCACAGAGGCAGACAAAGAGTGGAAAGAGCAGGGAAAACAAGACGGACAGCTGCAGGCAGATTCAAATTCTCATATTTTATTCTTTCAAATGCGTTTTAGACATTGACTAAACGTTTTAGCAATCAACTTGACATTGACAGCTTGACAACTTTGTTAAACTTCCTTGTTTTATTTATTTCTACCATGAAAGTAATTAAATAACAAGGAATGCATTGCAAAATACTAGGGCGATAAGTATCGACCATGTAATACTGCCTTTAGGCCTGTTCTCCCTACAGACACTACTGTAGTGAATCTACATCATGCATGCGTGTCATTCGATGCCTACTTTACAGTCTCCTTTCCAGAGTCCCGACAGACCAGATGTCACAGAGAGGACCTTGCTAAATTAATTCACCTTTGTTAACAGAATACAAAGCCTGTCTGTCGGTGAATCAGGGTGTGGTCGGGGCAGGGTGTCAGAGAAAGGATGTGTACTTTGTGGACAACTTAACAGCTATTCTGGGCACAGAGCGTTAAAACCTTGGGTGTGTGTGTGGGGGGGGGGTCCTAAATTGTCATAAGGCATCTCTGCTGTCCACTGTACACAACACTGAATGTAGAACTTTTAGTTGGTCTAAAAGGGCTTCAATTTAGCAAATGTTGTGTGTTATGTGTCTATTTTTAACATGGTTGTTTGGATTGAACCTCTTCCCTAGAAATAATACAATTCCCTTTTAATGTTTTTTTTTTTTTTTTTTTAAATAGATTCCAATTTGTACTTTTGATGGATGTTATGTGCACTGCTTTGAGACAAACATCAAAAGCAAATCAATGTAAAAGTCATCAGTTTTGAATAGCAACTATACGATGCTATACTATCAGCTCGATAAAAACAAAAACATTAAATAAAAGGGAATTGTATTGTTGTAATTGTTGGGAACTGTACAAAGAAAAAACCCTGTACCATCTCAGCCATTGTTCATTGCTCAGGGATCCAAAACCTTTTGTCAATCCTAGCATGTTTGCAAACTCAAAGGGCACTTTGTGTTTTTCTCTCCATTCCCGCTGATCAGTACATATCACCAAGGACAAGGGCATTCATGCACGCTGCATTCCCAACCATCCGCAATCTCCCCTAAGGAACTAGATGTCTTTTTTGACTCACAATACTGATAAAAGACTGGTGTTCTGCCAGCAACTCTCAAACAAGTCGCCACGCAGAAAAGGAAAATAGTTTAGGTGAAGTGTATTACCTTTTTCTGTTACCGATTTTCCAAACTACTATTCAACTCACCAAATAAAAATACGGTATCTAGTCTAAATCATGATGGATTAGTTTAGAAAAAGGTAACATTTTGAAAAATTAAGGATTTCAAAACAATGTGCAGCTCACTGAAATGTGACAGAAAAGTGTGAAATGGGTTAAGCCATCAAAACAATGTCAGCAGCGAATTATAGAATTTGAGGCCCAATTCAACAAAAAAAGGATGACGAATAGGAGAGTGGGAGGAAAATTTGAAAACTTGTCCTACTTCTTCTTAATTTATTCAATGCATTGAAAACATGATTTAAAAAGCTGGTTTCAACACTCAAAGCATCAGTGCACATGATATATAGAAATATGCAGACATGCAATCAACCCATTGCCATCAGCATTGAACTTCTCCTTTACGTTCCATCTCCTATAGATACTAACTCCTTTCTCTCAGATATGATACATTTATAAGAGCAATTCAATATGCTCCTAAACTCTCGATGCACTGTGAAGATTGTGTATTTCCAAGAGACATTTGTGTCAGAAAGAATATGGTAGAGGAATTTGAAGAATTTTAATTAATCATGTGACTCTTTTTGGGCAAGAAAACAGTAGTTTGTCAGAGTGTTTCACACAATCATCATTTGAAAATCAGACAAAGATGGGTCGAGAGAGAAGGACGGAAAAGCAAAAAGGAGTGCCGCATTTGCACAGACCCCCTTCACAGGGTGAAGTGTATGGAGGGGGAGTACAACCTTACAACAAAAGACACTTGTAACCAAAAACACTCATTCACACAGATATTTTTGTGCCGACATGGCCAAACAAATATAAATAATAAATATTATATATTAAATATTATTTAAAGAATACTTGTTTTAAAAAATTAAGTGTGGGGTCAATACAGTCACCAAACCACTTCCATAGCATTGATTGATTAAAATCATATAATAATAACCCTTACATGCCCACTATAACCCTTACATGCCCAAATCCACAGCTGATGGACGGCACCCAGACAAGGCATCCGAAGCACCCCAAATGTTTAACCACAGTGAATGTACGAGTGTGATGCGGCAGAAGGCTATGCTTTATGAAGGACTAGGCCTTGGAATGCTCCTCCAAAACCTAAGCTTCACCAAACAACAAATGTTCAACAATTTTAAATTAGTTTCTGTAAGCGGACTTACAGAAACAAAAAATAACAGGAGGTGGACGTACAAATAGCATTCATACTATTCATCTATAATTATTGTGTTTGTTAGAGGGAGAGATTAGCATGTCTAGTCTGAGAAAAGCCATTAGCAGATATTAGACATGCCACAAGGCTGTAAAAAAAAGTACAACAAACAAGGGATTTAAAGTTTAACATAGAGGCTTTACCCATCTCAGTTAACTTAAACTTTATCGCTCAACTAAAGACAGGGATAAACGGGTGCCACTTCAGACTCCCAACGTTATTATTTATTGCCGTGTCATGTACACAAATCATACAAAAAAGGGTTCTGATAAAACTGGTGATCAAACCAAAGGGGTTACACATCCACATTGGTATGACAGTTGTTTAGTTATTACATTTTTTAAGATTTATCTTGGGGAGGGGCATCAATGAGTGAGTAAATGCATTGCTGGAATGAACAACCTTTATGTCATGGATCAGACCCCTTCCTACACCATCCCCTATGGGTAAGTAGCACATCAGCATCAATGTAAGGAGGACCCAGTATGATAGCAACATTACCCAATTATATACTGTGGAACAATATTTTTTTAGGCAAAGAATTCATTAGGTATTCATTTAAAATTGTTAGATTGTTTTACAGTTAAAATGTATTATCTCTGTAAATACTGGAGTTGGATACTAGTTGTTGTGTGGGCTTAGAAGCATTCCAACACTAATACATTTGCATAATAATAACTACTGTAAATACAAGGCTTTCGAGGTGACGATTGATCAAAGATCAAATTCTGACGTCAAAGCAAACTTGACTTAGACAAAAAAAGGCTTTTTCTGACAGGACAAACCAACAATTATTTTAAAAAGCCAAGAGCTGATATCGCTTGGAGTTTCATCTCATTCATTTCAGTCTTTGTCTTTGTTTTGGAACTCCATTCATTGAGATCACCGTTGTCTGCAATACCACTCTAATGCAAGCATTATCCGTTTCTGGAAATAACATGAATGAACGGTTGGATAATTGAAGCCAGCATTACACATTCATCTGGCTGGTGGTTTTAAAGTACCCCCTGCATAATAGAAATGACAGAATACATACGACCAGTGAAAAATGGAGGAAAAAAATTATCTCCCTCATCTGCAAGTGTCTCCGCGAGCTTCCAATGGCGACAGTAAGCTTTGCCTATGTTGTCACAACAACATATTGAACAGGGACAGTTTCCCTACCACAGGAGACAGAAGTATAGCCTTCCCAGTACCCCTAAAGTGAGTCTGCTGAGTTTCCGCACAAGCTTGCTGCCAAGATGGCCTTGAATGACAATTACATTTCGTCAGGACCACCTCATTATCCTCCGCCTTGCTATTGTGGGAATATCCTGGCAGCTTTCTAACCAAAGCCGCCATCCTCAATTCCAGAATTTTTAACGGGGGGATAGGAATCTCTGCTGGGAGTTCTGTGGCCATTACTGAGGCCTGTGACTCATCTTGAATGAGTATGCATTGAACAAAAAAAAAGAGAAGAGCCTGCTGCTCAGGTTCATCATGCTGCATGCGTTTCAGGACATGGGACAGCCGAGTATGAGTATGCAATATGTATAATTAATGACCATGCAGAAGGAACGCACAATGGCTGTTTGCCTCAACACAATGCATTCATTTCTGAGGCCAGGTTCAGAGGTCACATCTGCCTTTGTGTGAGGCAGCTGAGGATGGAGAGAAAAGAGAAAAACCTCCAAAACAACAAGACCTTTGAAAGCCCGAGAGGTTTCAGCGACACAAATGAGTAAACAAAACAAAGTGGCTGGTTGCATAACAGCGGTGTAGGGTCCAATCAGTCTGGGAACCTGGGGCTGATTCAATTCAAAATTTATGGCTGAGTGAATTTCAGTGTCCCCAAACAGACATTTTGCCTTATAAATGTACTGGGGCATGTTGCTTCTCTGCAACCAATTCACTTGCATTAATTCAGTAACATTTTCAGGATATAAGATTTACTGTCATACGTGAAACGACCCAGTAATGTAATATAGCATGCAATGTAACTTGAATATAATGTTTTTTACATTTTCTAATGGTTAGTCCCCCTAGGAATTGGACCGATCTTCTTCCTCATTGCTCCAACATAGGTAGTTGCTAAAAATGGGAAACCACAATGCAAAAAATGTAAAACCATGGCCAATATCTGATTGCCCTAAACAGCCGGGTTACTGAGACCTGATTTTGAGAGATATATGAACCATGGGCAACAATAAAGCAACATCCCAATACATTTTGTCAAGCCCCCTAATCTTAAAGCAACACGGTCTGCTAAAGCATGTAGTTACTCAACTGGCAGTGCTACAGCAGCTGTGAAAGATGAAATTAACGTACAGCATGACAACTAAATGTATTGGGTGCATAACAACGATTGCATTTATTATACTCAAGGAACCATGAAAGTCATGGACAAACCACCCAATGCTGCCACCTACAATCCTGTCTGAAAATGGTCACTTTAAAAACACGCCTGTTTTTCAGTGGCTTGTAAAATGGATTGCAACTGCATCAAGCATATAGGTTTAGTTTGAGAATCTCATTCTACATTATGCTTTCTTTACTCCATCGTCTCTGTTGCTCAAGGTTTTCTGGTGAATAGGAAAATGTTCTCTCTAAACTAGGCCTATTAAAAAGGACAATACCAGCAAGGATTTGTGGTGTAGACCGTACCAGTGTACAATTTGTCACCCCTCAGCTTACCATATACAGGCTTTTTTAATAGCAACCTATCCTGACTGGAGTGACATACACAACATGACAAATATGCATACAACACACGGCCAGGCTACATACATACACAGATAACAAAAACCAAATCTATTAACGGCTGTGTGCCGAGTGCTTAGCCATGAGACAGTTAATCAGTATAAATTCCATAAATCTGAATGCGCTTTCATGCTGCCATTTGTTTTCAGGGGCAATTGCTTGCCGATTGTGTCAGTAATTGGGCATCGGAGACAAGGTTGCACAGTCTGTTACTGAATGTCCTGATGTCAGCCATCCTTTACAGAACAAGCAGCAAAATAATTAATTTCCAAAAAAGGAAAATCATGTGGTGATGCTGCACTGGAAGCCTTGTGGTTGCGGTATGTACAATTCATGCTTACTCATTCTTGTGTTTAAATTACCATCATATTATTATCGGCCAATGTAAGAAACAAACCAATTTAAAATATGCATCAAAACATTAAATGGAGACAAATGAAACACAAGAAAAGTGCAACAAATAAGTATAGAGCCATATAGCCTGTGATCTGTACAAATTAAGCCACATAAATACAGGCCATTTAACTGATGAGTCATTGGGCCCGTTTCCTAAACGTTGCGGGCCCAATTCCACCACGCCACAGCAGAAAGACCCGGAGGACACAAATCTCACCGTTCCCTGCCAAGGACCTCATCTGCATTTACCATGTTATTTTCCTGAATACAGCCTCCCCCCCCCCCCCCCCCCCCACATCCATCTGTGTGAGGACCTGGTAAGAGCAAACCATGTCCATCTTCTTCCAGCTCTCCGCCTGTTGGCTGACTGTTGAGGGGAACTTGTATAAGACAAAGAAGGGTGCTCTATTCACACTATGCACCTCCATTCAAACTGTCTTCTCTCAATGCAAAAGACATTGGGGGGGGGGGGGCAGGCCATACATTGTGGTAAAGAAAGTGCTGCTGGTGGTGGTGGGGGTCTCTGCGTTTATAACACAACACTTTGTAGGAAGTCCACACCTTCGGTCAACACATTACTGACCCTAATCCTAAACAACGTGGACCTATGTGTGTCCCTTTTTAGGCTTGGTGTGCCAGAGGACCCCCCTGGGTCCACGCATGCATGGACCCAGGAGGACCATGCATGCAGGGACCCCCTCGAGTATGTGCATTGGTAGGACTAAAAAACGACGTTAAATCAAGAGGAAAAACACAATTTCCTGCACACGAAGCACAACCTTTCAACGGCCTTTCACCTTACAGTAGGCTTTAATCGATCGGTTAATTCCGATTTCACGGTATCTTAATTGAATCGGCGACACGTTTGGAAACACGGGCTATGGATACATGGCAATTTATTTTTTTGGGGGGGGCATTTATTTAGCTGTAAACTTGGAAACGTGCACAGAAAAAAAACACATACCGGTAAGGCTGGACACACACACACCGCTTTTTTTTTTTGGAGACGTGAAGCGTGGACGCGGCTCGACGCCGTTACAGACAACCATGACGACATCACATCAACATGATGGCCAGGCCAGGAGTTGAACACACACACGCCTGCTTTACGTGAAACCGGCGGCGCGATACGATGTATCGCCGGTGTATCGTATCGCATCGTGAGCGGCTGACGCCAATGCACGCCTGCATATGTTGTATGACCAGATGTAAAAACATCTGTAATCAAGTAATAACAAAAAAAATTAAAAATTACCTATTTAAGTCTGGTGGTGACCTGATGACGGTACCGTCACGTCGGAGTCGGTTGGCGGTGTGGTCCTCTTCAGCGGCGGGTCAACGCGCACGGCTCCATCCATCAGGGCGAAAACCACGCCGGTTCAGACCGTCCTCCTCCTCCTCCTCCTCCGACCGAGGACGACACTTTCTACACCTCCTCCTCCACCACCACCACCACCAAAATGTGGTACCAATGTGCTTACCAATGTGCTTACTAAAAACCCGTCGTTAGACGACCCCCCCTCCCCAGGCAGCAGCCCCCCCCCCCACCCTCGTCACATCAGCGGCTACGAACAAACAACCTCCCCCCTGCCCGTCCGCCCTTAGTCCCCACGGGACGCGGATTCAACTCACTTCGCGCGGACCATTTATCCCCCCAATGGGACCACTTTCAACCCCGCGGCTCCCGCGACGCACACGTTGAGGTTGACCCCCCAAAAAGTTTCCCGTTTTAACGCTCTTCACGTCCGCCCTTTTTACGAGGTTCAAACTTAACGAGAGGCTAACGCGACCCGCCGTCCAAGCCCCCTGGTAGTACGGCAACTTGCAGAGAGAGAGAGAGAGAGAGTGGGGGAGAGAGAGGGAGGGTGGGGGGGAGAGGGAGCACGCGCCGATATCCAATGAATCGCGTGTGTGTGGCGGGAGCGCGCGCAGGAGGGCGCGTGGAGCAGCAGCAGCAGCGCGAGGACCGGCCGCGACACGTCTGTTGTGGTGCACGCGCACGGCTCTCCCACCGCGCCGCTTGCCGAGCACCACCAGAACCAGAAGCACCACCAGAACCAGAACCACCACCAAGCACCACCAGAACCAGAACCACCACCAAGCACCAACAGAACCACCACCAAGCACCACCAGAACCACGACCAAGCACCACCACCAAGCACCACCAGAACCAGAACCAGAACCACCACCAAGCACCAACAGAACCAGAACCACCACCAAGCACCACCAGAACCACCACCAAGCACCACCAGAACCACGACCAGAACCAGAAACACCACCAAGCACCACCAGAACCACCACCAATAACCACCAGAACCAGAGCCACCACCAAGCCCCACTAGAACCACCACCAGCTGAACTGGTCAGGACACACACACACACACCGCTGCTGCTGCTGGGACTTGTCTGATGCCGGAGTCCGACCCGTTACACGTGTTTTTATTGGCGCTTTATGACTACTGGGCTACTCCCAGAACCAGTACCAGTACCCCCCCCCCCCCCCCCCCCCCGTCCCCCCCGCGGGCCGGTGGGCTTGATTTGAAATGGTGGTCGTTAAATGTTTAACAACTTAAAAGCTTTTGTGTGCACACCGACACTGTGGCGTTTAAACGCATTGGTATGGCGATGAGGGGCTATAGACAGGTAGAGGTCCTCTCTCTCTCTCTCTCTCTCTCTCTCTCTCTCTCTCTCTCTCTCTCTCTCTCTCTCTCTCTCTCTCTCTCTCCACCAGAACTACCACCAAGCACCACCAGAACCACCACCAGAACCACCACCAATAACCACCAGAACCAGAGCCACCACCAAGCCCCACCAGAACCACCACCAGCTGGTCAGGACACACACACACACACACACACACACACACACACTCTCTCTCTCTCTCTCTCTCCCCCCCCCCCCCCTCTCTCTCACCACTGACGCACAGTAGAGGGCGCCAGTGTCATATAGCCTCATAATAATAACACCTATTGAAAAGTTTGGGATGTTCGTTGTTGTTGTTGTTGTTGTGACGTGGTTGCCATATCTACACTGTGAGACTTATTGTAGACTCTGAGTAGCTTTTTTTATCCTCCTACGTGGAGTAGGCCCATGAATGCGGTGTGGGCAGAGAGACAGACGACAAAGGAGCGTTTCTTCCTGCCACAGTGATGACTTACAAGAGGATGGGTCCATGAGGAGGTCCACGCTGAGAACCGGGGTTGCGAACAAATCATGTCATACATAAAGGCCATATGTACGTAGGCCTACGTATACCTCACATCATGAACTGGGTCTATTTCTCCACACTAGGCCTACTATGATCTACTCTTTGGTGCCACTGTATACCAGCCTTTCGTTTGTAGGCCTAATTGCTTTGCTGCATTTGCTACAAACAATTGAATAAATGCTATTTTAAAAAAATGATTTGCGTGCAAGCAAAATGAATCACATCTCAGCTATGTAGCCTATTGCGTTACTTCGCTCAGGTATTACACAAGACATGTGGCCTGGAGGAATTTTTGCGCAATGTGTGTGCGTGCGCGTGTGTGTTTAGAGGTGATGGTGTCCGTGCCTGTAGCAGACTCCTATACTCAGCATATTTCAAGAAAACCTAACGTGTTAGAATCAATATTTTTGCTTAGCATACATGCTGAACTTTGTCTCAACCTATTAAACAAGCCATTATAGCGCAGGGCCAAATTGCCCTGCAAGCTAGAAAACGTGGCGTAATCAACCCTTTGCATTCACACTACATCGTAACAGCAAGGGGTTGAAGGTGCCTCCTACAAGCTACACACACATATAGGCCCACTGCACACCGAGGTGTGCACAACTTTACACAAGGTCACTGTGTTGCCTTGTGTTACGAGGCCTTCACAGTTTAGAAATAACCGTTTTAAAGTCGACCCCTCAATTGTAGTTGCAAATAACTCAATGAACAGTAGTAATAAAAACTAGGAGAGGATGAAAAAGTACATTCTCATATTTAAAAATACATTTAAAGTTTAATACCAGGATTCATGGACAGCAATGTGCTAAAATTGATAATACAAACATGTTCCTGTGTAATAAAAGACTAAATTAGTACTCTTTTAATAGAGAAATAGAAAATATGATCATAATTATAGTAATAGAAACATTTCATGTACAAAGGAGCTCTATGTATATCTTTTACATTGTGCATTTTGTATTCTGTATTTCTAATATTTTGTTCCTTTATATTTATTTGCACCCTCGTCACAATGTAGGTAAACACCGCATAGCACCCACACACACACACACACACACACACACACACACACAGTACTTGACATTTTCGCTAAAGAACTTGTTGAAGTCAAATATGAGCGCAAGGGAAGATTATACGCTGAAGACATGTCTGGCTTAAGACAACCGTATGGCGAAAAGAACAAAATCTAAAATGTCTTCATATCCTGAAAAATATATCAAGTATTCCTGTTATTGGTCATACCAATTAAAGACTATAACTTAAATGTGACTATTAGGCGATATCTCATTAAAGTTAATTAAATGCTTTAGAATTGTCACTCATAATAATTGCTAGGAAAGTTATAAAAGAAGAATCATACAGTGATACAATGTGCAGAAATGAAAAAAACCGACAGGCCAAGTTGTGTGAATGAGGCTGAGCCCTGCTGCATGGCTTCAGTGCTTTTAACTTCATTTTAGTTTTGTTGATAGCGATTACAAAATATACACACATCTTATATACATCAACGAGTGGCAGTGCAACTGAATGTTGAACCAGTCCGTCACTGCACCCCCCCCCCCCCCCCCCCCAATCGAATTTAAAAAAAAGGCTCACCCTTACAACAATGACACCAGGATATCAAACACACTATGCACATATATCCCTGCACCTCCTTAAAGCTGGCGTTGACATATGTCCTGAGTAATATATCTAGGCCTCAAGTAACCTAGAATAGCATTGGAGATCCAAACATCCAAACATCTGCCCAAGTTGCTCCGAGACACGCACAATACTGCGCACAACAACCATGCGGTGTGAACGCATGGCCTGCATTAGTCCTCTCCAAATCGACATACAGGAACCATGCAGACACAGTGAGGGAGGCTCCGGCACTCGACAGTGCGGCCGAGAAAAGACCAACACCAACGTGTGAGATATGCAGGTGTAATGGGGAGAGCGAGGGGGGGGGGGGCGTCACGAGCAAAAAGTGGTGTGTGTGTGTGTGTGTGTCTGGCAACAGAGAATGAGGCACAAGGCTACTAAACTACTGGCAATGTTGGGCGTGAGGAGGCCTTGCCAGTCTAGCCTATTAGCCTGGTGTGGCAAGCATCTGTGTTGGCTACACTACAGGCAGAACTTGGGTGCAATACCGACTAATTAATCTTGATAAACCCAGGGATTAGTGGAGCAGAGGGCCTTTCCGTTTTGCAAATTCATGAGTCAACTTATTTATTTTTAAAAACAGTCTCTTGACTCTGACACTTTAAATAATTGGCATAGAACAGATTAAAGAGCAAATAGCATTGGCAGGCTACAAATGGAGTTATGAACCGCAAATTCTACGACGGGGCATCGTTTAAAAGTCGCACACACACATACTTGTTTTAGCAGCAGCGAATTTACACACAATCCTTGTTTCGTTATTCAACTGACATACCATCAAAACCATATAAAAATGCTGTCAAAATGGATGTACATACAAATTGGATTTTCTTTTGGAAAGGGAAAGGCTGAAAGGCTTGGAATGTATGGAGATGGTTCACAGACAAACACACACAGACTCCAAAGAGCAAAAATATCCTCCTCATTGTACGCCTTTGTGTGCGTTCAACAAAACAGCAGTTTCCATTGAACTTCTTATATGCCTTCTATTGTAAATGCTTAAAAAATAAATCAAATTCTAAAAGTAAAGAGGGAAAGTTTACTTTAAAAGTAAAGAGGAAGGAGACCAATTTACGGATTTTAAAATGGCATAAGCCAAAATCTTCTAAAAGACAGATGCAGTTCTCTCTTCTATGGATGGTGTTGGAAACACACCATAGATGGCAGTTGATTACATACATTTGTACACCGAAAATCCAGAGTATGGTAAAAATTAAAAAAAAGAATTAAAACACTTTTTTAAATGTTTCCCCGGGTTACCAGATGGAGGTAGCTTTCCTCACAAAGAGCTGAAACATAATGAAATAAAATAAAAACATGTAAAAAAAAAAAAAATGTAATTTTAGAGTAAACAACCATCTGGTACTCGCTGCAGTTCAATGCACAATTCCTTGCTCTTCCTCGACCTCGCTCACACACACACACACACACACACACACACACACACACACACACACACACACACACACACACACACACACACACACACACACACACACACACACACACACACACACACACACACACACACACACTCTCTCCTACACACACATACACAAGGCACACACAAAATACTAAATAAAAAAAAGTACATTCCATCAGAAATCAAACAGCAGAACAGTGTGGGGTCGTTACAGGTGACCACCTCTCTCTCCCCCTCTCTCTCGCTCTTCTCTCCCTCTCTCTCTCTCTTTGTGAGCTGGAGTTTAGCTGTCGTCTTCCTTGGCCAGGGGCTTCTCCACTCTGGGTGTGCCCTCGAAGCGCTGAGAGGCGATGGCCGCTTGGTGGGACATGCTCTTCCTCACGATGTCCCCCTTCCTCCACAGCGTGATCTCCTGGGGAACCACGGCGTACGGAACCGTCAACAACAAGTCACGCATCATCACAGCTTTTTTCCCCAGTTTTTCCGGGTTTAGGAGACGCCCAGCTGTGGGATTTGACTTGCGCTCAGATTGTAATAATGTCTAATCTTTATTGACCACCTTGAGCAGACTTTCAAATTAAAGAGTGTAGTAACTGGCAGTTAACATTGCATTGTGTTTGTGCCTGTGCATGTGCATGCATGTGTGTCTGTGTGGTACCTGCTGCTTAAAATAGCGCCTCTCCTCCTCGTCTATGAGCACCAGGTTGAGGTAGTAGCGCACTGAGAACTTCTTGTTGACGTCCTTCATGGTCGGCGTCATCTCATAGCCGGCCAGGAAGAGCCGGATGGGGATGGACTCCCCTGCAGCCGTGACAACATATAGCTCAAATTCAATTACAATAAAGTGTCAAGTAATTCGGGTGATACGAGAGTCTAGAGACACAGTCATCTGTTCTCTGTGATTAAGTGAGTTGTCATGTGCTCAAACGAAGAAGAACAAGCTCATAGGACACACATGACTCACAAGGTCCCATGTTTAGGATCAAAGGAACAGAGCTGGCTCTAAGGATTTGAACTAACCAAACTTGGCACATAGTGACTTATTCTGTTTAGTGACATAACCTATTTAGTTATTTAGCAGACACTTTTATCCAAAGCGACTTACAGGGAATAAAGGTAGGTCATCGAGTACCAAGGTTGGGCATCTTGCACGTCTTTGGACACCGGGGGATCAAACACGGTGCCTTCCTTAGGAGAGGCACACACCCTCGCCAGTATACCGTACCCACCCATTATCCTAAGGACTGCAAATGCAAAAGAAAACCCATAGGACAGCACTGCCCTGCCGCCAGGGCGTCTCCACCAGGCGACGCAGGTCCAGGACGTTCACCGCCCCAACCACAAACCGTTTCAGTGGCTGCCCTGCGGCAAGCGTCTCCGCTCCCATTATGGCCAAGACTGAGACACTAAGAAGGAGCTTCTTCCCCCAGCTCATACGGACCATAAACACTAAACTTCTTTAAAAACTGACTGCCTTTAAAAAATACACATGACCTACACGTTGATAATTGTTTATAACTTATCATTTTGTACCTTATTTTAATAATGTACATACAGCTTCTGTGATATTCCGTTATTTTACCCCTGTATAAAGCTTTATATTATTATATTGATATTCCGTTACTTTACTTTTATTTAATGTTTATACCGCTATATAGTTTTACGTTTTCTATTTGCACAGTCGACAGAGTTGTTGCAATTCTGTTTCACCGACGTTGCACGTGTACAATTATGCACGTGACGAATAAATCTCTTGAATCTTGAGTCAACCACCAAATTGAGCTAGGGTTGGTTTTGAGAGAACCAGGTTTAGGAGCACGCTTACGACACACAAATGCTCCCAAACAACACACAGAACAGGAACAGAAAGCGGTACCTCTGACTGGCGCTCCGTCCATGATCTCGTACTTGGCGATGGTGTCGTTCTCGTGGTAGACGTTGGGCCCCGTGCCCGTGGTTTCCCGCTTGATGATGTCGATCTCCATGTGCCGGATCTTGATCCGCACCAGGAGGAAGTAGATCTTGCCCACGATCACGTCTTTCATGTGATACCTGAAGTGGACGGCGAGGGGTGGGGTGCGTTGAGAACACACCACTATGTCTTGGACAGCTTTGACACTTCCTGTGACTCCTAACTGCCCCTCTTGTCTTTCTCCAAACCGAAAGGGTCGTCTTACAAAAGTGTAGAATATTAAAAGGTGCTGTATGTTCAAGATTTAAGAGCTATTATTGAGAGTATTATTAACAATGTAATTTGATAGAAATGGCATAGCTATCCATCAGCTATTAGTGAGTGAAATGCGCTGTGAGAATATCTGTTTCGAGTTCACTGTGCCTGCTTCTGAGCCTATTTAGATTCTAGGCGTCTTCCCGGCTCATTTCTGAGCCATCAGGCCATCTGTTTCGTAATTGGCTCAGGGAATCCATCTTTCATTGTCAATCATAGGTGCACGATATGCAACACTTCTCAATGGCAGAGAAACAAAGGGAGGGAGTTAGCCGAGAGAGAGGAGACTGTCTTTTGGTTTAGTTTCAAACGTCTTCGGCTCTTTTCTGCTCTCTCTCTCTTTACAACTGACACATTTTACCTACAGCACCTTTAACATAGGCTATATCTTACAGTATGTTTTTATTCCTGTGGTGCTCAGTAAAATCAGGTACAGGACTGATTGCTAATTTCTGACCAGCATCCTCAATCAACAACAACCGTTACTGTATCCAGCGCCACATACTTTGACTTGTTGTACTCAAACTCGATGTGTAGGCAGTCCTCGATGCCCACTTCCATCTTGATGGAGGAGTTGAGCTCCGGGTAGCTACTGAGCGTGTGCACCACGATGTCCAGCTCTTTGCTGATGTCATTCAACCGCCGGCCCACCGTCGCTCGGAGGAAGTAGCTGTGTTTTTGTATAAAGAGGAAATGGGTCACACGACTAACAATGCATGATGAGTAACAGCATGGTGGGGAAAAAAGCACTCAGATTTAATGAGTCTTCAGTAGTTTTAAGAATGTGTTTCTGTGCTGTTCTCAGATGGTAAACAATGGGCTGATTAAACGCATCCTGTATTTAAATTGTCCTTGTCTTCACGTGCTTGTGCAAATTAATCTTGGTGGCAAATGTTTCTGATTCGGATTCTTTAATTGCCCTGGGTATTTTCTTACCGCAGTCTGACGTTTTGGCCACTGTACGTCTCGTAGGGCTTCTCCACGTGCGTGAAGTCAAAATCAAAGGTCTGAGACTGTGTGAGCTCCCCGGGGCGAGCCAGGTCCTTCACCAGCGACACAAACTCATGGTGGTTCCCCCGGTCATAGTACAGCTCTGGAAATGACATGCAATTCAGATATACCTATTACATAAAGGTGTAGATAGATAGGGGCAGGGCATAGGAAGCACCGTAAATTGTCTTAAATAGTCTGTGCCTGAAAACAACATGGCAACGTTGTGCAGGGTTGCTGTTCACTCACATCCTAGTCATAGTGTTACTCAAACCGGTCAAACAACTGATGTCCTGATTGGTATATAGCCATATTAGCACAGTCAAATCATTTGTGAAATAATTTCTGCCATACATGTGACTGACTGGGCTATCCAGTGTTGGGTGAACATAGCTTTTACTTGGGTGGTGCGGAAATCAAGATGGTTTATCAAATCTTCTACACGTATACCTGCGAGAGCCAACACCTGCCCTGTTAAAGACTCGAGTTCAGATCTATGAAGTATTATTATTATAGGGTTATTATGGTCTTATTATAATACTATTATATGTTTATGAATGTGGTTCCAAGTGGTTATGCTTAGGCACAGTGCACTGCAGCCTATTCCCAAAAGGATCAAACTGAATCCACACGCTTTACAGCCATTTCATCTGTCATCTCACTGTTTGCACAGACTCCACAGCTTCTTCACAGGCTCACGTGATGAGCATGTGAAGACACCCCCCCCCCCCACACACACACACACCTCTCTGTAAAACAGCCCTGATTTAAAAACCCCAACATCCGCCAAAGACACACGGCGTTGAACCTCACCAGCCGCCAGCATGTGTGAATGACGGAGAAGCACAGATTGCGCAACCCGGAAGTGTGCAGGTAAGGTAAGTGTGGCGTCAGACCAAACGCACGAGCTAAGCACTTCGCCTCATAAATAACGTCTTTTATGAACATATATATCTATATATAGATATAGAAATATATACAGATATATCTATAGATAGATATAGATATAGATAAGAGGACAACACCCTCAAGGAGACTCCCTGCCGGTCCTCTCGTGGGTCTCCTCTCAGCTGATGCGCGTCAGGCGCAACAACAACAAACTGCAAGTGGTCCAGACCCGTCCCCCGTCACGGGACCGGAGACCAGACCGGACCACTTGTTCCCCCATGAAAGTGAGTACCAAGACCACCACCCCCACCCACTCCCCTGGTCCTGGTTGGGGTCCAATGTAACGCAGCCGCAGTGTCTGGGGTCTCACACACACAACAACAACAACAACAACCACATGTGACTTGAAAAGACCGCAGTCCACCCCCCCACACACACCCAGGGGGGAGGGAGGAGACCCCACCACTCACCGATCTGGCCCACGAACTCGACCTTGATGCCGCTGTGCTCCAGCCTCTTGCCCGGGTTCTTCAGGGTGACGCACAGCTTGCCGGCCACCGTCTCGCCGTCGTAGAACAGGAAGTGCTTGTCCTTCTTGCCGTCCTCGCCCTTGTGCTCCGCTTTCTTCCTGGTCTCGGCGTCGTTCAGCACGATGTCGATGTCGGCACTCTGGCCGAACCCGAAGAAGCTCATCGCTGCCTGCCTGTCTGTCTGCCTGCTTGCTGCCTGCTGTTCTTGCTGCCTGTTTCGGATCCGCTAGCCGTTAGCCTCGTCGTCGGGTGTGTGAAGTCGGGCCGACGCCGCGCCGATGTCCAGTTGCGAAATAACGACGGTTTTGTTTAACGGTTGCACTTTGGGCTTTTCTTTTTTTTTGTTTTTTTTCTGGTTCCTACTACTAGTGTATGTGTGTGTGTGTGTGTGTGTGTGTATGTGCGCGCGGCGTACGATGCAACGGTCGCCGTGGGTCCACTGCGCATGCGCGGGTGCTTAGTGACGCTTCAGTGGTGTTTATATTATTATTCTTTTTAACGTTGTTATGTTATGTTGTGTTGTTCCCCCCGTAACGAAAATACTGAATATATTTACGAGTTATTTTTAATATGTTACAGTTGTCTTAAAATATGAATGTGTGAGTGTTTCCGACCCTTTTTGTAACCGATGTTGCGTTTTTCCGGCGCAACGATGAGGGGTGTGAGAAACGTACGAGAGACACCTGTCTAGCGGGATAATTTGCTTTTTTGTTGTTGTCCCCTACTGCTTGCATCACTCTGTCTGTCTGTCTGTCTGTCTGTGTCATATTGACAAAAGTAATTGATGAAACAATGTGATGTGTGGAATGACTTCAGGCCTAACTTGCCACCCCCCCCCCCCCCCCCCCCCCCCTCCGTTTGTCACATGATGTCACCTGATTGTCACACACGTGTTTACCATAACCAACACACACACACACACACACACACACACACACAGTAATCATCACATATCTAACAAACACCTAGTCTAATAATCTCATATGTATATAATAATATGACCATCTCAACCTTTACTGCACCCAAGGGAGAAAAGTACAGGAGAGAGCCAATATATCACAAAGTGTGATGCCAGTCTGTCGCCACCAGGGGGCGGACATTGACCAGAAGAAAACACCTGAGCTGCCCATGGTGATGTGGCTCCGAATGAGGCACGTAGGAATGGGTAATTGGACAGCAACAACAATGGTTCACCACAGTGTTAGACACTAGCCCTACTCTTTGCTGTGATGCATTATTGAAATTTGAGTCATTTATGTTTGATTACTCAATTTTTATTCAAAATAGGACAGTTGAGTTCACACATTAGGCCTGCTAGAGTTCACTTTTTGCACTCTGAACTGGAATTGTAAAGCAGTTAAAGTGTGTGTGTGTGTGTGTGTGTGTGTGTGTGTGTGTGTGTGTGTGTGTGTGTGTGTGTGTGTGTGTGTGTGTGTGTGTGTGTGTGTGTGTGTGTGTGTGTGCGGCATGTCACTTTAGATTATTCGGAGGGTCCAGTAACATGCTTCACTGGCACTCAATCCCGTTAACTGCTTAACTCCTTCTTGTGAGCGGAGACACAAGTCAAAATGCGATTTTGCACCGAGACTTGACAATAACTGCACGACAACACCCCGCAGGCCAAAAATAGACATAAGGCCATCTTGTCACTGTTGGAGGGAAGTGTCACTTTATGAAATTCATTCACCACAAACATGGCAAATGGGGAATATCTGTGAACACACATGAGGGTCTAAATATAAAACATCTGTGCAAATCCCAACACTATCATACTAGTTATTTGCTCCACGGGAAGTTGCCCAAAAAAGTTGCTGAAGTTGCAGCAGCAGGACCCAGCTGTAGTCCCATCCCGACGCCTAATTCGCTCCCTAAAAAGCCTCATCGTTTCAGATCGTCCTCTGACGAGCTGCCAAGATGTCAGCGCGTCAGCCCTCGTCTCTCCCCGTGCTGCTAGATCGTCTCAATGGGCCGCGTCGTCGTGTCAACAGCGATGTGCTCTCGTCTCTTCCGCCTCTTCACCGGCTTTATTCTCTCGAGGCCTCGGCGCAGACGTCTCATCTGGAGCAGCTGACACGCGGCGCTCTCCGCGGTCCCACAAATCCCAAACAGCCGCGCGAGAGAAAGCGGTATAAAACTAACGCACACGTCGAATAGAAACCAATTCAAATATTTCTCTACAAGTTATGTATGTCGCTGATGCCGGTTACCGTATTTAGCTCTGCCCTGGTGGTGGATTACAGTACAACTATCGTCCCATCTCCAGCTTGAGCAATCGTAACACAAAAATACAACCGACAACATGTTTACCGTGGTATTAGAAGTGAGTTTTATTAATCACAAACAGAACGGTCCAAGAAATAACCAAAAAAGAAAAGAAAAGGAAAAAAAACAGGAGAAAAAGCAACAGCTGACCCTATAGATGCACAGTCCGCCTTCTGAGGTTGGGTTCTGAACCATGAGGTTCTCAACACTGTTTTATTTCCAAGATTATGACACACCGACCTCTCCCAGGCCTGGAGAGACATCCTTAATGCTGAACTAATGTCCCCTGGAGGTGGACAGTGTGTTTGGCAGTTGGTTGTTGGGCTTAACAAACAGAATATAAAGTGGATGTCCAACAGGAGGTCTCCATCAGCCTCTCTGTTAACACAATATTCAGTCCTGTTTCAGTGTGTGTAGCCTGCTGCTAGACTGGTGGCTGACTCGTTATACAAACACCTCATAACACATTAAGTTCTGTACATGGCATACTAAGGCATTGTAATTCAACCCATATGTCAGCTTGCGGTATTATGACTTTGCAAAAGTACAGTGTAGTGAAAAGTCAATTTGATGATTCAGTTTAGAGTGGGGGCAGGGAAATCTGTTATAAACCATTGTTGTATGTAAAAGTGTTATTTAGTCAGTTTGTATATATATATATACTCAAACCGACTAACACTTTCATTTTTTGGTAACACTGATCAGGGACCACATATTCACCATTAATGAGTTGCCTAAGCACACATATCGGCTCTTTATTAGTCATTATAAAGCACTTGCAATGCATTATTCTGCATGACCATATTCTAATCCTAACTACTAGGCCATTAACTTTAATATTAGAGTTTTCCCTCAATAATCTCCTAATTACTGCTTATTGATAATAAGGAAGTTGTTGTACATAAATTACGATCTTAGCAACTAGTTAATGGTGAATATGTGGTCCCTAATCTAAAGTGTTACCTAATTTTTTTTATTACATTACATACATTTTTTAAATTAACACTATATCTGTTCTTCTGCCTATTACTGTCTATTACCTTTCTTTACCAAAAATAAATTCCACTATATTTAGGCACTAATATATTTTCTAATTCTGCTTCAATTAAAAAAAGACATGTCTACATCTTCAACTTCTATCACAAAAAAACTATTTACAAATTTGCAGATATGTCATAAGGGAAAATGGTACAGTACTTGGCTTTCACAATTTGTGGTGGCATCATTCCTCTCAAACGCCCGTGGGGTTTCCATATGCAAACTATGCAGGTCAATAATTAGGTAAGAATCAATCAATAAAAGTCAATATGGGGTAACTCTCCTCCATGTGTACATGGAAAAGCTGTTCTTCTTCATTTTTCTTTCCTTAAATATCCGTGTCAATAGCAGAAAGGCACTGAAGAGGAATGACATACAAATGAAAAGCATTGTTCAGCTGGGATATTGTGGATGCATCGTGTGTCTTGTGTCTCTCCATGTGTGAAGTATTCATCTGTGAACCGATTTGTGTTCCACACACACACACGCGCGAACACATAGACACCACATTTTAGGATTATTTTCCTTGGATGCAATGTGTTGTCTTTAGGAAGAAAAAAAAACCCAACAACAACAACAACTGTTGATCCGCATCAACATGCAAACAGATCGGGGCAGATCTTCTCTACCATTGGCCGATCAGGGCTACCAACACAGGACACCACTTCAACATCATCAGCATCAAGGGATTACAACAGAACCTACACAACGCGTCGACGCGGCCCGACTCCACTTCCTTCAGGTGTTCATATCGCACTTACGTAATATGTTATTCATGAAGTAAACGGCCGAGCGGTTTCAATCTGGTTGAGTGAAAAATGGCATGAAATAAATATTGACACGAGGCCTGAAGGCCTCAATTCATCAGCCTGTCCCAACGCCACTGGAAGGCCTCTGGCAGGTGTCATGAGTGGGTGGTGAAATGCTGTGCATGTTCAATTGTACCTGATCCTTTCAGTCTTACCAATGGAAAGAGTTTCATATCGCCTCAAATACGAAAATCTTACAATTTTCAACACTAAACATATTCTTAAAAAAAAGAAAGAAAATCTATATACAATCCGTACATTTGTTAACCAACGAACCCTGTCTTATTCTGATGTCAAATCGAACACAAGTGACTGCAAAACAAAAGAACGAAACATAAAGGAAACAGTATATTCAATATATACACGATCAACAGCAAGCATAGAAGGACACTTTAAATGCGGACAATGCAGCACTGATAGCGGGTTCACAGCATCTGACTGCCACACTTCAGAGGCCTTCTTACTGTATAATAAGACTATCTACAAAACATTAACATGGGTCGCACTCGCACCAAAGAGCTGGGCACAACCCCACAGGAGAAATCAAATAGGTAAGACCTCTGGAACCAGGAACCAGATGCTGATATGCTAATACATGTCCTTTTACGATTGGCCTAAATCTAATTTTTTTTTAGGTTTTTTTGGGTGGGGGGGGGGGGGGGGGAACCATGTAAATGTTGACAGTTTGATGCAATGTGGTTAAAGTGTTAAATATTTTTTTTCATCCACAACCAAATCATAATAAAAAAAAAAAACATGTTAGTATCTTACACATATTTAAAAAAAGTAAACCTTTATCTATAGGCATCTTAAAATATATTCCTTCAAAAATAGTCAGACACATTTCAACAGTAGTAATGTACAAATGACACAAGGTTTAAAGCAAAGAAACATGTCACTTCCGGCGCCTTCTCACCCACTGAAACATCCGTTGTAATTGTTAAACTTCGTGGTTGTTTTTCCAATTGAATGTGTAACCTGGCATGAGCCATGAAATAAAAACAATGAATCCTTTATGTAGCAAAATAAGTCGGTCGGCGGTGATGACTCTCCTGTACCAGTCAGTGAGATACCTTCCTGTGTGGCGTCTTCCTGTGAAAACGTGTGACCTTTGGCAAACCTTTTTCAATAGTTTTGTTTCAGTCTTGCCGAGGGGGCTCAGGGCAGAATCGGTGGCAGCTCCGCGGGCTGAAACAGCTTCGCGTGGACGCTGCTGAACATACTGGCCTTCGGCGCCCCAGCAAATCATGTTGTTCTCTCCTCTCAGATGACGAATGAAGATTTGTGTCGGAAGTCGCCCTGCAAAGAAAACACCCACAAATATATACATAAATAAAACAGAGAACATCCTGCATCAGGTGATTCATGAACTTTTCAATGGCTGGATGTTTATAAATGGTGGAGGTACTGGGGGGGGGGGGGGGGAGGGAATCCTAAAATGTCACTCATTCAGTTTAAACCGACTCATTCAGTTTAAACCGACTCATTCTGTTTAAACTCATTCAGTTTAAACCGTTTTTTTTTTTTTTTTAAGACAACAGGATTTGAACTCACCTCATCCTCCGTCCTGACATAGTCTACTCCGTCTCCTTTAGCCGGGACTTTGTAGCTAAAGTGAAAAATAAACAACACACAAAACATGATTAAGTACTCGTAACGTATTTTAAGTATAAGCTAGTATTGGTAACAGTGATTAGGAAACGATGATATTAAATGATGCCTTACTTGTTTCCTGCCTCTTTCTGATTGGCAAAGTAGCCGCGCTTATAAGCACAGCAGATTCCCAGTGTTATGCACAGGAGCACCACCACCACCACCAGTACTCCCATTACGATGCCGGTCACGTTCAAGTCATCTGTGGAACGAGGAGAGGAATTAATACAAAAAAAGACGTGTGTTTTCTTTTAATTTACAGAAATTAGGCCACGCTAAATGACTTGCGGCGAGAAACTCTAGACAGGGATTTTTAAACGATTTTTTGAACAGGAAAAAAAAGACAAAAACTAGCTCTTCAGTAATGTCATCGTAATTGTGGCGTTTCCAGTCCGCATTACAAACCTCACTCCTTTCAGATGTATTTGGGCCAACAAAATTCAATCAATCTGTGTAAATACTCTCGAGCGTATTTTCTCAAGGGTATAAACTCAAACCTCGCACCATCATGGCTGTTAAATAGTGATTAACTCCTAAATAAATACACGGCATTTAATGAGATGACACGCATGCCCTCTCCCTATGGAGAGCGTCCCCCCGGCCTCCGGGGACACAGGCGGCGCGGGTGTTCGGGTCAGGGTGTGGACTTACAGACTTCCATCTTTTGCGCTCCGCACTCGGCGTGTCCCGCGTCGTTCTTGGCCCGGCAGTGGTATGACCCTGCATCGTCCTTCCGGACCTCAGTGAACTTCTGCATGGGACGAAAAAACACAAACCTACACTTACGATACAATACATTTAGCCGCGAGTTGTTGTTTTTAGTAATGAGCATTCTGACCTTTTTGGTGTGGGTTTGCCTGTGTGTGTGTGTGTAAATATGTATATACGTATATAAATCTGTACGTATATAAATATGTAAGTATGTAGGTAGGTAGGTGTGTGTGTGTGTGTGTGTTTGTGTAGGTAGGTATGTATGTATGTATGTATGTATGTAAATATGTATTACATACATACATATGCATAAATACATATGTATGTATGCATGTATGTAAATATATATATATATATTACGTACGTAAATACCTATATACCTGTATGTATGATGATGCATGTACTGTATGCATGTCATGTACAGTATGCGTGTCATGCGAGTCCTCGTGTCTGTACTGTACGTATGGGGAGGACGTTACGCATGTGCGTATGTGTGTCACGGGGGAAGGTCAGCCAGAGAGCGGGACGGCGCAGAAGCAGAACGGAGGAATGTGCAAACGAGGACCGGGCGGATTCCCGCCGTGGCTCGGGCCATGTCGCACCGCCATCAACTGTCTCCCCAAAATATCCAGAGAGAGACCCGCCCCTGGGTGTCTGTCGGCCCCACATGGCCGGCGGCGCCACGCCCTTGTCGCTCCGACCGTGCCCTTGTCAAAACACGGGCGCACATGCAAACACCCAGCCACCCACACACACACACACACACACACACACACACACACACACGTTGATCCACCCTCTCTCGAGCGCAGCGTGACTAACCAGGGTTCCCGTGTCGCCGTTGAGCATGTAGGAAGAGTTGAGGAAGCGGGGACTGGACTTGGGATCGTCGGGGATCTCCTCCTTGTTGAAGAACCACTGGTACTGGGACTTGGGGAAGCCCTCCTCCTCCACGCAGCGCAGCTCCGCGGACTTGCCCACCGGCACCGACTTGGGCACGCTGCATTTGGGCACCACGGGCTTCACTGCCGTGACACAGAACATACGCCAGAACAGGTTAAATCCACAGGGTCCCCACAGCGAGAATGAGAGAGACAAAAGTGAGACATAGAGAGAGAGAGAGAGAGAGACACACACAGTGAGACACACAGAGAGAGAGGGAGCAAAACGTACGACGACTAAACCGTGTCCATCTTTGATAAACAATCGTTTTATAACGCGGACCGACGCCGCGCTCTGACCTTTGCCCTTTCTGCCCGAGCGCATAGGAGCGGCCCGGGGGCTAAGCAGATGGGTATGTGTTGTTCGGCCGAGGGTGCCAAACACTGCCACCCCAAAAAACAAGCGGTGCTGGCTTTCTTTAGCACAGCAATTTCGGAGCGGATGCAGTTTCAGTTCCTCTTTTAGCCCTGAACACGCCTTTGCAGCTGGGCAGGTCGAGTGGCACAACGCATCCCTATGTGTTAGGCCCAAGGCTTGGCAAGAGACCTGCAACACGGTATCGTCTTACCCCATCCAACGTGTGACATGCATGGACACATCTCTCCTGCGATAACAATAATAGATTTCGCATTTGGGATGAGCGGAGGAACTCCCAATCGCAAATAATAAGAATCGCACAACGGTCCAAAAAGATTTATGGCGCGACTTGAGTCGTGTAGCCGGTTCTTGATACCTCATACAAACCTAATATTAGGTATCAGATATTAGATATTAATACTCAGAATGCTTCTCTGTCATGGGTATAACCTGAGTCGAGTTGCTCGACACGCACACGTTCCCAGACCTACTAGGTCTGGGAATGTACACAAAAATAAAAAGCAGCCAGCGGAATCGACACGTGAGACATACTTCTCCCGAGGGAAGATGGAAAACATGGAGCGGAGACACCAAACGGAAAACTCAGAAAGTACCTCTGACGACGAGGCTGATCAGGATCTCGTCGAAGATCTTCTGGTCGCTGGGCGCCGTGACCTCGCAGCGGTACTCGGCCGTGTCCGACCGCGTGGCGTTGGTGATGAGCAGCGTCGCGGGTTCCCTGATCCTCGCTCTGCTTTCCAAATCCCCTGCAGGGTCGGGAACAGAGGATCACGGTCGAAAAACAATACAAATCAAAACCCTTTATTGAACAACACTTCGTCTCCGTGGCCAAAACAGCGTCAGCAGAGTCATTACCTGAAACCTTCTTGTCAAAGTACACATAACTGGGTTCGTTATTTTGGATTTTCTTCCATTCGATCCGTGGGTTGTTTGTGGAGATGGACTCAATCAAACAGGATAATTCAATTGCTGAAAATAAAACAGAGCGTATTGGGGTGAATAGCAGAACGGGGAGTGGCGGAAAAGTAATTCCAGATGGTATGTGTTGGGGGGAGACGGTTCAGATTCTCAAATGATGAACCGCAATCAGCTCTCGGCTCCGAGAGAGATCGTTTTTCATATTTTATTTTTCGTCTTTTGGCACTTACATTCAAACTCGTTCGTCCATGGTGTGGGGTCATTCGTCTTCAACACGACGGCCAACGTTGGCAAGCAACCTAGAAGTCACAAAAAGAACGAGAGAGAGACAGAAAAGGAGAGAGAGAGAAGAGAGAGAGAGAGAGAGGGAGGGAGAGACACAAGAAACATGAGCATGTGTTGTCATCTCACAGTCATGGTGTCATGGCCGCTAGCGTCGGCCGCCGTTGACCTCCTTCGATGCTGTGTACGTTTGGGGAATGGCCAATAAAGCAGTTGGGAACCCGCTTTATTGGTCATTCCCCAAATTACAGAATTCAGTGGCTGGTAAATTTAGAGACACTTCAAAGTCCTCCTGTCCCCCCCCCCCCATCCCCAAATCAACCAAGTTACCATTGTTTGCGTCCTGGCCTTCTTTGGCCTTCCTGTATTACCATCCATTTTTAGTCTTCACGCTCACTGTCGTTATGTGGCCATGTGTGTGTGTGTGTATGACTAAGTGTGTGTCCGTGTGACTAAGTGTGTGTGTGTGTGTGTGTGTGTGCACTCATGTGTTGGGAGGATGGTGTTTCTATGCACAGCAGATAATTGTGCAGGGAGGCATGTGCCCTTTATGGGGCACAGCTCCCCCATGCCAGTGGCCTCTCTCTCTCTCTCTCTTTCTCTCTCCCCCTCTCTCCCTTCCTCTCTCTCTCTCTCTCCTCCTCTCCCTCCCTCTCTCTTGCTGACCATGTGGGACTAATGGCGCAACAGCACCCAGGAATGAGCTGGGTGGCTCTGTGGTAGAGGGACAAGGCCTTAGGCCAAGGCACATTGATAGCCTGTGGCCCACACACACACACACACACACACACGCACAGACACACACACACACACACACACACACACACACACACACACACACACACAGGGAAAAACACACAAACCATGCGCTCTCTTTAGCCGTTTCCGAGGCGGTCGGCGGTCAGGCTTGCGGCCGCGCGGTCTGATTGTGACCCAGCATGCAACGGGGGTTGTAGTCAAGTCAGCGCCCCAGTAGCCCGTCTCCAATGCTCTGGCGAGCTGCCAAAATGCCCCAAGAGTCCGCAGGCCACCTCACAGATCTGCCGCCGCTGCTGCTGCTGCTGCTTACCGGCCACGCGGCCCGGCTAGCGGCGACCGCCCTGCTATCGACATCTGGTGTGAAACATATGGGCCATCCTGGGAACCGGGAGTCTTTTCTAATCGTCTGCCTCGTGGGACCCAAGTGATACCCCATGATAGCCCATTTTGGGCGGTTATTAGGGAGGACTACAAGAAGGGCTCTTTTTTTTATGCTTTTTTACATTTTTTTTTAATGCAATTCATTTTTTCTGAGGGCGATAAAAATGAACGCGTGCGTATCGCGGGCCATGTGCCCACATGAGGGGGGGGTTTACGCAGGACTAATCAGCAGTAGTATTGAGACACTCCTAGGCGCTTCTAAATCGAGTTTAGCTTCGATGTCATCCGAGGCCCCGGCCAACTGTCATCTCTCCGCGCACATGACCGTCTACGTTCATGTGCCCAAGTAGACACGCTAAGCTGATTAGCTCCTCGTCTCTCCACATCATTACGAGACCAAAGCCTGTTGTTGTTACTGGGCGCAGACACTACGAGGGACTCGACATGTAGGTCACGCCCAGGTTGCGGCAGACTTAACCTGCCGTGGTTCGCTTGAAAAGGTAACAACAAGCTGACTAGCAGTAGTGGGTTTGTAACACAGCCAGAAGATATGTGGCTGTAACATAGTGTGCTCTATGGATATGCACCTTGGCATATTGATGGCAGTCCATATTAAGCCCAACTTATACACGTTTGAGCTATAATAAATCACAAAGTGCCAGACGACTAGAAGCAGAATAGACGTATGTTTCGGAGCAGACACAGCGTAGCAAACCGCGACGATGTGAATCTCGTCCATGATCCCATCACTTGTCACCGATGTGAACATCTATTGATCTTCATCACACAGCGGGATATGGGGAATTGACTGAACTAGTCACTGTGTCTTGGGTAAAAAAAAAAAAAACAAGAAAAGAAAATGAATCATTATTTGACTGAAAAAGTGGAACTCCACATTTCGTTGGATCAAATACGGAGCGACAGCAACAGAGGTGATCACACGGGCATGAAAAGGACTGTGATGCATATCGGCAGATGCTCAATCACAACAACAACAACAACAACAACAACATCAACAACAACAGCGCAGAATGCAATTTAGTCTGAATAAATCCATCAATTCCTCCGTCCCAACTGTGAGCTTGACAGCTGCATGATGTATACACACACATGCATGCCATCTGCAGAAAAATGACATTTTATAAAATCCCCCTTGAAAACATTTAAGAAATTGAACACTGTTAATCACAATTTCCTTTCAGCACTACAACAAACTAAAACAGCATTTCTTTTCCGTTATTCAACATATCGCTTGGCGGCTCGTCGAACGATACACTGTATTTCCCTGGGAACTTGATGATGCACTGTATTTCGCTGACGTCCTCTTCCACAATGGAGACAGATTAGACGCTTGAGTAAGAGATGAAAAGGCTTGTAAGGTCTGCCCTGGAAGCAGATGTCCAGGAAGCTCAAGTCCCTGAAGGAAGGGTCACTTCAGTCCAGATGAACAACTACAGGAACTGAAACAAAACCCTTAATGCCCAGACAGAGACCCCTTTTAGACAAATGACTAAGAATACTATGATGAAATAACAAAATATAAGTATTTTTGAGTTGGAAGGAGCACATGCATGTATTTTCACTAATGAATGTTACTTGCCTGGGGTATATGTCATGCAGCATATGAATATAAATAAATACTAATGATGCATCTTGTCCACCACTGTGCCTCACTGATGTTACGTAGAACACTCTTTTTTGTTTACTCGATACATTCATTTTGTGTTTGCTTGTTTGTTTGTATGAAGGACATCTTATTGTATTTAAATGTGGATTAAAATGACTATTGGAAGAGAGATGGCAAAAAAAGACTATTAAAAAGGACCCTGATCAGCAGCGGTGTAGTAAAGAACCCTAATTCACTACAAAATCACTCATTGAAATCATCCAGGCTGAATTGCTAATTGGTTTTCCTTATCCAACCCCAGCAATGTCATGCTACATAAAAGCAACGTCGACAAGTAAAAGTTCAGGTGTTACGACAAGTGTCTGGTTTCTTGGTTGGGATTAAGTTTGTAAGCATGTTAATACGATGGTTTTAACCGACTAATATATAGAAAACACATGGGTGCTTCTCTTACATGTGGAGCGTACCGGGCCCGGTCGGGTTCGCCGGGTTCCCGGGAGGGGGCTGGGGAACATGTTTCTGTGCTGGACAGGTGCCTTGCTATCTCTCTCCTGCAGCCTTGGCTGTCAAACATCCTCCCTTAATCACGGTAAAAGTCATCTTGTCTGCCGCCTTCGCTTGCCTTCCCCGCTTGCCTTCTCGGATGGCCATCACTATGGTTTCACCCCCCCCCTCTGCCCCTCTGCGTCGCCGTGGCAACGGCGCAAAATGCGCACAACACGCGCGCGAGCACGCACGCACACACAGATACACGCGCACACACAAGCACCCTTGGACCACATGGCGGTGCTGAGTTTGTGTGGGTTAAGAAGATGAGCATAATGCATACTTTATTCCATAAGGACACAGCTGTGTGGGGTCTGGCTACTCTCCATCAAAGGTCTTCTTGTTTCTGTTTGGTTGTCTTTACTCTTCCCTGGCCTAATGAGGTGTGTACCCTGGGTTTTCCCTCACTAATCCAAATGTAACGCACTGATAAATCCCCTCCCCTTTTTCTTTTCATTAACATTAGTTAAATAATACAGCATGATTCACAGGAGCATACCAGGTTATGTCCACTTACACGGGGCGGCGGCGCTCCTCTGGGTTGAGCTGTATTTTTTTATGGTGGGGAGGGGGGGGGGTTTCTCCTCTTTCTCGACACAAGCCGCTAATTCGAGCGGTGCACACCGAAGCGCCGCTCTGGTGAGGACACCGAGAGGTGAGGCGGCCGTCGGAAATAGAAAGGTTTCAATTAAGCAACCTGCTTCCCTCCCCCAGGGAGCGGCGCAGCCTCCTTCTCTCCCACATCACATTCCCACGCCCGCCCGCCTCCCAAGCCTGCTCGACATCAAAGTAGGGCTCACACGGTTATCCTAACTAGCTACCACCGGTTGCTACCTCCAGCCCTAGATTTCACGTGCCAGACTGGCAGGAGCAGCACATGAGGCTGGTTAATTGAGCACAGAACAAAGTTTGACGCTGTTTCCGTCCGCCAACAACAACAAGAACAACAACGAAAACACGATCCTACGTCGTTCGCTCAGCTAACCCGATGGGATAATGTTCATCGCTCTCCTTAGGGTCTGCCCTTGATACAATACAATGGTGTGGCCAAGTGGCACCAAAGGAGCTATTCATCTCCCTCCATTTGGCAGCTGTGATTGAATGAAGGGAGGAGACGTAGGGGAGGGCCTTCCTCGCTCCAAGATGGCGCCAAACGTTAAAAACTGGACTCTGTGCCAGTGCCTCCCGGTTAAAAGCCACCCCCTCTTGTCCGCCCACAACCCCTGCCATATCTGACATTAACAGCTCCAAGGTCGAGTCCTTTGAGTGATGTATTTTT